>JAJEKB010001253.1:0-18830 GCA_022393335.1 Macrotrachela quadricornifera | reverse complement strand
TGAAATATTGGGCAGTCAATAAAATAACTTTTTAATTCGTAGATATCGTGAGACATCATTGGACGTATAAATAAATTGAGTGATTCAATTTTTTCATCTCTAGATATAATAATATATAAAAACAAAAAAGAATATTTATGTTTCTCGTGGGAATTTATTTCATTATTTTTACAAAATTGATTTTATCATAATGAAATCATTTTTTTCGATTTTTTTTTATTACTATTACTATGTTTATTTTATTTTACCTATAAAGCCAAAATGAATATTGACTTGCTAATGTTGATGTGACAGCACAACAGGATGTCTCATCAGTACATTCATGATCCGACATTATTGATAAGACTGTGTTTATGACAATAATAATGATGATAATAACAATAGAAAACAAATCGAATAAATAATTAAATAAATAAATATGCAAGTTAATAATATTAAAATTTCTATTTTTGTATTATCAACCGTAACACGTTGAATGTGTTGGATTAACACAACGCAATGACCCTATATAACTGTGTATGTGTCTAGTGCTAGTTCCATTAAGAACAGTAGCATCAACAGAAGGATAAAGAAGAGAGAACGAGAAGGATTACTCTTTCTTTTTTCTTTCTATTTTGTCGGTCTAATGTTTGCATCTCCTATTGCTATGCGATCAAACCGAAGGAGAATTTATTTAGAATAATAACCGAGACAATACAATGAAAGAATAACAATGATAGTAATCGTGGATAGGAAAAGACAAGAAGCAAAAAAAAATACTTTTTTTTCATCAACTACACTCTACTTCCGTTTGTATTACAGACATTTTCTTTTCTTTCTATTGGATATCAACCATCTTCTTGCTTGTTATTCCTCTGGCCTTTTACCCTATTCATATAAATAATCTTTTTAGCTATATTATAATATAAACAAAACCCATCTGTATATATATATAGATGTCATTTGATTGATTGCGCGTTTTGTTGTATATATATATATATATATGTATATAAAGAAAAAGAAATTTTTAAAATAATTTCCTTTTTAAATAATCCGTTCCATAACGAAAAAGTTTCGTCAATTTCAATCATCATCATTATTTTCTCATTCATCGATAGTATCATTAAATATGACAGGTGATAATTCATTTATTTTTAACACAGACCAACTGGAACAATCAATAAAAATTGATGTTGAATCTTATGTCTTATTTAATTTATTTTTATATACAAAACAATTGAATGAATTTATTTATAATGATGAACGTTTTTCAAAAGATTATTTTGATAAAATTAAAAATAGTATTTCAAATTTTCAATCAAATAAATGAATTAATGAACTAATTAAATTAATTAAATTTTATATTGAAAAATATTTATTATCATCTATTATCCTAAGTTGTTATATTCAATTACATAAATTATCATCACAGTCAGGTAATAATCAAGGTGTTAATATACGAAATCAAATTATAAAAGATATTTAAGATATGGAAATAATTCTTAAAACAGATGAAAATTTATTTATTGATTATTATAAAAAACATTATGAAATATTAAAATATGTATATAAATATCCATCTATTGAAGATTATCGTTTATATTTAATTGAATATGAAAGAAAAATTTTTGATGATTTACGTTCATTTATATTAGAATTACGAACGATTTTTTTAAAAACATATGATGTTATTAGAAAAAATTGAAGTAAAATTCAAATACCTAGAAATCAACAAAATATATCAATAATCGATTAAGAATTTTACCATCATATATAATAAACTTAATAAGTATACTAAATAAAAACTTCTCTGACATCCCGTTCCGTATTTTGTCAGTTTATGATATATAACCAAATGTCATCAACTCTAAAAAATCTATTAATCATCCACGATATAATTCTTTTAACAACATATGTGAAATACACAGTAGCTATACACTACTTTATCATCTGTTGTATCCATATCGTTTAAAACACAACCTTATATAGAAGAGTAGGCATATATTAGTACAGTCGAGCAGTGTGCAAACCATTACTGAATATTCGATAAGTTCACTAGTGAGTTGAGCATTCAGTCCAATTGGAAATGGTGCATGCCTGTAGAAAAACAACAATATCAGTTATACAAAAGAATAATAAACAGAGAATATCATTGAAAAGGTGCAACCGAACAATGATGAGATAATGCGCTTGAGTTTTGCAATATGGTAACTATTGCGTCCATATCATAGTCCAATAACCTAATAGCCTTGGAAATTATCGAACGTTCTAAATCAAAGAAATATTTAAAAAAACGAGATTCTCTCAGGTCCAATGGCAACAAACCTATCGCCTTTAATAGAGTCGTTTAGTGTTACTTCAAATATATCATTAACTGTAGATAAATATTAAATTCATTGTTGCTGTAAAAAGGTATACACTAAAATACGATTATTAAATTTGTAGTTGATAATGATATGTGAATGTGTGTCTTTTGAATACTTGAAAAATTCCGAAATCTATGAAAGAAACTATATCAAATAAATATGAAATGAAGTTTTTACTGTATTTCTTCGGAAGGTAAAAATATTTTTCTTTTAAGTTTTAATTACAAACAGAAATTAGTGTTTTCTATTTTGATTGATACTGATAATAGCGGAAAGCATGTATCATTTACAAAAATCGAAGTTGTTTCATCGAAAAATGAAGTATTAAAATAATTTTCTTCATGTGAATATGAGAATTGTTTTATACTAGAGATGAACTGGATAGCAAAAAAGTCGTACTGACACCTCCTCTCCATCCTGCGTAATCCAAAAAAAAGTTTTCAAAGACTCTTTATCTACAGATTTTTTTACTAAATTTTTGGAATCACTACTGTACTTTGAACATTGTGAGTCTGTTTAGAATTTAATTGAGGACATCTCGAACTTTAAACATCATTCTACTTGTATTAGGTTAACTTTCTACGCGAGCCATAGTAGTTACAATGAAATAAATAAAACGTACAAGTCGCAATAAAATTGGATAAATAAATCGACGTTCGTGGCAAAATGTTAGAGAATAACTATCACTTCATTCAATACTAATGATTGTTCCATATACTTATTTAAGACATTTCAGAAATCGATCTCTGTTCAAGTTCATCCAATTTGATTGACATTTCCAGAATATGTAGTGACTCTGGTAGAGAGATTGTAGCAAAATTTTTAGCTTAGTATCATGATGTTTGACTGAGATATTCACTAAACAAGGATCAAAAATAGCATATTTGTCAAACAAAATCTCTTGTTTTAAATATTTGATTTTTAAACGAAAAAAGAATTACAATTTTATCAAAAACAAGACTCTTTAATGCATTGTGTCGTGACGTATCTTCTCAGGCAAGAAGAAAATGAAAGGCATTATATGAATCCGAGCCAAACATTCTTCTTTGCGCGTTTGATAAAATGTGAACTAAACCAAAACAAAAAATCTTTTTCGTGTGAAAAAAAAATGCCTGTTTTTCGCGTAGTACACGACGAAAATGGTTAGATATTGTGCAAAAAAACAAAGTACGAAAAAGAAATCTCATGATTTTTGTAGCAGATATAGAGATAACCCATATCTGTCTATGTATTTATTTTCATTTCAAGATTTCTCACAGAAATGAATTTTCAGGAGGAGAGAGAAAGTGCCTTAATTCACTTTTACTTCCATTATCGAATAAACTATCGATATTTCCAATCTCAAAAATCTTCTTGAAATCGTTTTGGTTTTCTCTTGATCGGTGTATCTAATATTATATTATGAATCATAGAAAAATATTCTTCTGGAACAAAAGATCTCGATTTGTACCGTACGTTGACGTTCGGGTACTTTAAAATATTAATGAATTAAGTTTTAATTTACTATGAAGGTTTAATGAATACTGCTATATAAATTTTAACAAGAACAATGTATACATGTACAAATATATACATAGGGCTCATTAAGAGTTTTGTCCTCGTTCAAGAAGTATATAAAAATAAAGAGAAGGTTTGAGTTTCTTTCACTAAAAGCTCAAAATAATCCCGATGATTATTTATACAAACCTCCATCTTTTCTAATAGTTTGTCAAAAGTTTCTTTAAATTCTTTGTCTAGAATATTTTTCATCACCTCGGATACCGTATATGTCGATCAGTTAAATTATGTTTGATTTAATCATTATGACCAATAATTATATGGTGCAAAGTCACATGAGTATGATAGATGTGGCATTATATTGATGCTTTCTTTTATTACTTAATTAATAACATCAGAATCAGCAAAGGGCCTAACATTGCCATGAAGCAATTTTATACCTTTTGTGGCTATTAACTTTATTTGCTTCCATATTTTCTTAACAACAGACTGAAGGCAATTTTCATTATAATAGCTATGATTTATAGTCTTGCCTCCATCAACAATATATATTTAAGAACAGGATCATTTGTTTAAAAAAAAATAAAAAATATGTTTCGGTTCAAATTAACTTTGACGAACAACAGTAGTTCATGATTCACCTTCGCTAGCGCAGCTTGTGTTTGCTGACTCGTGACCAGTCTGCTTATAGTAAATCTATGTCTCATCATCTGTAATAATATCACATAATCGTCGGAAACCATCACAATATTTTACTGTAATGGGACAATTACCACACTTCAATTTAAGACGATAGTCGACCTATGATGTCCGGAATATAAATTTGTTATTATTGATGCATCAAGTATATCACATATTAATTATTTACCTTCGACTTTCTTCTAAAAGAATAATATGTATCTGACCAAAAGAGTTTCTATTTAATTTCCTGTCATATTTCCTTTAAAATGATTTTCAATAATGAATCTAATAGAACAAAAATAAACCTAAGATGTTGTCGAATTTCTCCAACAGTTATTGCAACACGAACTTATTGATCTTAATATAACTTAAGTTATTCAAGTTGAGATTCAGATAAACATATTTAAAGATCACAATCAACTGGTGTCTCAGCATTAAATGCATTGATACTATCTGATAAATGATGAGTTTGTAATATATTTACATCAAATATGATGTTTTTTACTGTATAGTGATTGTTAAAAGCGATAACGATATTATTCATTTAATTTAAATTTAATTCTATGAAAAGAATTTCTTTATATACTTTATATGTCACTGTAGCAACGCTTGTACGAATTTTACAGATTTTACTAAGTAAGACATCATTTTTTAATAAAATTTTATTTCTAGCGATAAAATTAACCGTTTGAAAGTGTCAGCGTCTTGAATTGAGAAGACTTTTTTTAGGTAGCTTAATTTTCGAATAACTCATGAAGACAAAATCATGGTGCCCAAAGGATTAAAATATTGGATTTAATTATTGCTTATAATGATTTAATTTTATTTTCTAGAAGAATTGAATTTAATGTCCTAATAACTGTTTCATACACCTACATATTACATAGAAATCTGAGAGAATAAATCACTCAATAGAAAAAAAAAACATGAAATTTTATGCAAGAAATATAAAACAGAATGTTCAAAATATTAATTTTCTCTATTTAATGTTTTCTTTCGTTTAACATAGCTATCTTCAATAGCAGCTATATCTGCATTTTTTAATATCCATGCATGTTGTGCAACATCTTTTAAAGGTAATCGATCAGTTGGATTTCGACGAAGTAACTAGAAAAAGAAAAATCAAAATAAACAAAAAAAAAAAACGATAATTTACTTTCGTAATTAAATCACGAAGATCATTTGATATTCCTGTTGGAAATGTTAATTCGATTGATCGTATCATTCGAATTGTTTCATGTTGTGTTTGACTATCAAATGGTGGTTTACCAATAATCTTAAAAACAATATATTAAATTAATAAAATCTTTATTTAATTAAATATTATTACCATTTCATAAGTAAGAACACCAAGACACCAAAGATCAATTTTTTCATCATAACCACTTCCATTAAGCATTTCTGGTGGTAAATAATCTAATGTACCACAAAGTGTTGTTCGTCTTTAAAAATAAATATTATATTTAAATAAAATAATTTATTTCAATAATCTTACTTGCATGTCGATGTACTTTCAGCGGACCAACCAAAATCCGCTAGAATAAAAAATAATCTATATTGAATATCAATAATTAAAACTACTAACCTAATTTTAAAATACCATATTTTCCAATAAGAATATTTTCTGGTTTGATATCTACAAAACATTCATTTATAATTTTCATAATCATATAATCAAACAAACATACCCCTAAACAAAACAAACAAACAAAAAAATATAAATATTCATTGGAAATTTTATTCATACCGATGAATAACACGTTTTGTATGTAAATAATTTAAGGCATTACAAAGTTGATAAACATACTAAAAAAAAAATTTAAATTAAAATTTAATAAAAATAAAAAGAAGAAATATCTACTCCAGCAGCTTCATTTTCACGTAAAGTTTTTTCTGTTTGCATACGTCGATATAATTCTCCACCAGGTGCGTATTCCAATAATAAATAAATTCTTTGTTCATCATGAAAAAATCCATAAAGACGTAGAATATTTGGATGTCTACAATCGATCTATTCGTTAATAATTTAAAAAAAAGAAAAATAAAACATATTAACATACTTAAGATTTGATTGAATTTCTATTTCACGTTTTACTTGTTGTTCCATTTTAGAATTTTTTAATTGAATTTTAAACAATATCTGTTTAAAAAAAAATATAACAAAAAAAGGAACCTAGAATATTCTTTTATTACTTTAAGTGCAACAACAAAACGTGTTTGTTTTTCTCGACCACAATAAACGTAACCAAATCGACCACGTCCAAGTAAACTACCAATTTCAAAATCTTCAATTGTCCAACTTGAAGATTTTCTGTGAAAAGAAAGAAATATTAGATCAATAAGTAGTCATTTGTAGTTTATTTAAATAATCAATAAATGATAATGAACATTGTTGTGATACATTGAGAGAAGTTTCAAAAAGCTAACATTTTATCAATTTTGAAGATAAAACAATTAAATTTGACATATCTAGTTTTATTTTGATCACATTAATTATTATATACATACGTTGATTTTTTTTCTTCATTATTAATTGTTGTCACAATTTCTGATGAAAGTGGTGATGTTGGTGATGGAATAATATCCGATCTTAATAAATAATTAAAAAAAATAAATTTATTTTCAAAAATAAAATTATACTTTAATGGTAAATCTGTTGATGGAAATGGTGGTGAAATAATATTTTCTTTAATTTCTTCTGGATTAATTGTTTCATTAGTTACTGTTATTTTTTCGGTAAGAATAGTATTATTAGACGATTTATTTTGTGAAGTTTGAATTTCATGAGATTGACTATTATTAGCCTTTGTTTGTGATGATGTTTTATGACTTGAAAAGAATCGTTTAATTGCCGACATTAAGAATTATATAATAAGTAATATAAGATACTAATAGAGAAAATGATCAAATTCTTTGTTTCGAGCCTGACGAAAAAATTAACGAATCAAATTTATGTGCGCTACTTTCTATTAAATATTTAATTAGATTATATTTTAAAATAATTTAAAGATAATATTCGATAAAAATAATAATAAAAAAATTTCAAAAAAAATTTTGCTTTATCAATTAATTTAATGAGGATCGAATGTTAAGGATGATCTGATATTAATGGCAGAAATGTGTTGACATGTTTACAGCTTATTAACTTCTACTCATTTTTTATTCTATATATTCGAAAAAAAAATCATGTCTGCATCAACTATGCCTGATGAACCATATTATACAAGTGAACAAATTCCTATACCACCTGAATTACCTGATATTTTACTTCAATTTTCTAAAGCTGCTATTCGTACACAACCAACTGATGTACTTGCTTGGAGTGCTGCGTATGTTTTATTTATTAATTAGTTTTATAATATTATTATTTTATATAATTTTATAGATATTTTCGAGCATTAGCAAATGGTGAAACACCACCAGTTAAAGAACGTATAAAAAAAAAATTTTAAATATTCGTTTTAAAACAGAAAAGAAATATTTATTTTTTTAATTAGGTCTTGAAATGCCAATGGCTACACAAAAAACTGATACAGGTGTAACAATGGGCTTATTGAAAATATTGCATAAACAGGTTAATATTGATAGTAATACTAAAAACAAAAAAATAAGATTTTTATAGATCTAATATAGTTATTATAATTCAAAGAACAATTAACAGATAATTTCTATGAAAAGCTCTTATTATTGAAATCGTATAAAAAAAACATTCACTATTTCGCTGTTGAATAAAGTATTAATATATAATTTTTCATGATTCTGTATTTGATTAATTGAATTCTTTATATTAAAAATCTTGAAATTTAATAGTTTTATTTTTGTTTATTTAGCTTTCACCAAAAGGTACATTACCATTACGAGAAATTCAAAATAAATTTGATGATTTAAATATTCCTCGTGAACAATTTGATGATATCGTACAAATTGGTACATTTAACGGTGATGTAGACTGGAATTGTTTTCTTGCTATTGCTGTATCAAAATTGGCTAAAGTATAAATTTATATAGAAAAAATGAAATAATTCTTCTTTTTTCTTATTTAATTAGAGTATGACCGATACATTAATTAAAATATGCGAATTATTAACAAGCGATCCACCAGGTGCTAATGCTCGTATACCATTTGAACAATGGAAAAAATTTTATCGATATTTAGCTGGACTTGATGGTGATATTAGTGAACAACATATAAAACAAGTTATTGATTATTTAGCTAATGAATGGGTTATAAGACAAAATGGTATGGTTCATCCAAGAAATTTTATTCATCCTGAATGTCCGAAACTCGATGGATAATTTTCAATATAAATCAAAGAAAATAAAAATACAAAATAAAAGATGAATACGAAATACATTTTAATGAATTCCATATATCGTTGTATCGTGATTTGTATTTATCAAAAAACTGCTTGACGTTTTTCTTTTTTTTTTTTTGTTTTCGTTTTTAGAGAAAATAATAAATTAATGTATGCTTTTTATATTTTATTGAAATTAAAAAGAAACAAAAAAAAAGGATATTTTCGGTTTTTGCTTTCTAATACATATTAAGTATTTTCTTAATATATAAAAACAACGAAATATAAATAGAAGTAATATTAAAAAGTTTATATGAAAATAATTCATTGCTTACTGAACACAGTGTTTTATTTCAAAGTATTGGCGGTATTTCTTTATTTGATCTTTTATGCACAGAAGCAGCTGGTTGTACAATAAGCATAATATCATCATTTAATGAAGATTTAAAAGAAATTAAAGAAAAATATCGAGTTCATTATTCAAATAAATATAGGAAAAAATCAAAATAGGATGAAGAAATATTAACTAATAATCAAAATGTTAATACTATTTTTGACAATGATGGGAACATAAATATTGACAAGTTAATAAATACAATTAAAATTAGCAATATTATTGTTTGTATTGATCTACTAGGTAGTAGCGACGGTGGATTAACACAAATTGTGTTAATGAATGATGGTTTTATTGAGGATATTCATGTTGATTATCGAGAACAAACTGAACAATACAACAATAAAAATAAAACCCATCTATTACTAAAGTATTTTATTTTTATTTACAATGAATAAAAAAAAAAACTTATCAATACATTTAAAGCCAAAAACATATAAACAAAAAACTGATATTTAAATTCACTAAATTTTGACAATTCAGATTGTTTCTTTGGTTTTATTTTTATTTAAAATTTATCAAAACTTATTATATTTAAATGTACATACATAAATACACTACATTAAAAATTTGTTAAAATATCTAAATAAACAAGTCTAATTTTGTTTTACTATTAGCTAAGAATGAGTAAATAATTGACACGGTTCTGGTTTTTTTTCTTTGTTATGAGAATAAATATCACAGTTAATAAGGATTATATTTCAAGTTTTGTTAATTCTAATTTACAATTAATTGGTAATGAATCGACATCCATTGGAAGTCTTCGTCTATTATTTAAATAATCTTCCTAAGAAAACTAAAATATTTCAATATATCTTTAGAAAATAAAAATTTACTTCTTCTTTTTTAATATAAACCATTAATTGAGGTGATTCAGATTGATATTCATCATCATTACTATCATCTTGAATTAAAATACAACCTTGTCGTAAATCAATTGAATCAATAGGATATGTGACATCAGTTTGTATACATTGTTCTATTGATTTTGATTGATTCTACATATTTATTTAAAAAAATATAAAGAATATTTGTATAGAAGTTTTTATTTTATATTTACGGGAGTTACTATATTCTGTTGATCAACCATATCTGATAAAAGAATATCATCATTATTATTAATTACTATAATAAATAAAAGAAAAATATTGTTTATTTTTTTTAATTAAAAAATCTATTTAATTTTAATACATTTTTTTTGTTTAATTTTTGATGATGATGATAAAATCTGCTTATTATTGTTAATTAAATTCGAATTTTTTTGTTGATTTTTATGTTCTTTATAATGTTTATCACAAAGATATGCATATTTTATTCCAGCTGATCGTCGTGTACAATCTCCAGTATGATAATTACATAATGAATACCATTTTGTACCATTCCATTGTTGTCGAATATGTTGTATATCACCTTTTTTAGGTTTTTTAGTATTTGATTGTGGTATTTTTGATATTGTTGATGTAAGATTCTCTTGTAAATTTTCAGTTGTCTTTTTTCGAGTTTCCATATCATGACGATGACAATAACCATGTCTAACAATAAAAGATATACAATTATCAAAATTACAAACTGAACGCCAAGAACGACCATCATATTTTTGACGAATACCATCACTATTTATCATTATATCACCACGTTTAGGTTGTCTTAATGATGAAAAGAAAAAAAATAGCATAGTTTGAAATTACTAAAATAAATTTTCGTCTACTCTGATTTTTTATTAGTTTGTCGAGTAGATAAATTTTGAAGTTTTTTCTTTGTTAATTTCTTTGTTTTTCGATTTTTTGTTGTTGAATTATCCGATTCACCGGATTTTTTTGATGCTTTAGCAAGTAAATAATGTTTTCGACATAACCAATTATCATAAAAAATTCCTCCATGTAAGAAAAGTAAACAATCAGTATAAGAACATATACGACGCCATTTATTTCCATCATATTTTTGTCGATGACCAGGTTCATTATTAACAGATCGTATATCACCTTTAATTGGTTTTGAATCTTTTAAAATTTTTGAAGATATTATTGAATCAGTTGATGAATGTTGATGTTTATTTTTATTACATGATGCATATCGACTACATGAACGATGATTATAACAATTAAATTCATTATCACAATCATCATCAGAATTTGTTGATGTAGATAATGAATAATTATCATCATCTTCATTAACAGTATTTACATGAGGCATATTGTTATCTAAAAAATAAAATATCATTTTGTTTAATTAATATTATACAATATTTTGCAAAAATAATTCATCACTTTTTTTGTCGCTTACAAGATTACTTTCAATGAGTATTCATACTTTTAGATAATACTATAGTTGATCGTATATAGAAATCTATGATACAAATTCGAAACATAGTACCATTGAGTTAATAATCAATCCAATTTCATTATATAATAGATAAAGCCAAGTCATTTCAAGTCGTATTACTGTTTCAAAAATGATGGCAAGCAAACTAACATGTAAACAAAGAGTTAATAAGGTGTTGAAGAAAAAAGCGCAAGTCTAAATTTTCAACATTAATAAACGATTCAGAAAACTGGGATATCCTGCCTTAAATATATTAAGTATGGATAAAATTGGTATATATAGAATAATGTATATCGTCATACACACATTTAATATTGCTATTAGAAAACTTCTCTTGTTTCCTTTTAACAATCAACAATTGATTCCGAATTGTAAGCAGCTTGTCGTGTTCTTATGGAGTTGATGTAATCGCTCTTAACATTATCCAAGGTGAAATCATAAGCCAATTCAATGGTACGATGTTTCATATTTGTACCGTACATTTCTAATAGACAACTAAATCTACTATTATATAAAAGTATAAATACCTGTTAGAAGTAATCTTGCAAAAGAAAAACATAAGAAAACAAAAGTGATGAATTATTTTTACGAAATATCGTATGAAGCATAGATTAGGATATCTATTCTATGATGGTTTATAGATTTCTGTTGAGCAAAAGTATCTAGCACATTTTTTTAAATATGTATGAAACGTATTTGTACTGTTAATAGTTAGTTTTTGTCAAAGAATTTTCCTTTGTAATATGAAACTAGATAATTACTAATAATTTAAGACAAATGTTTGAAATGTTATCGTTTAAAGTGTGAAATATGTCTGAATTTTAGCTACATAAAACACACAGAAAACAAGTTAATAGGAAGAGAAATTAAAAATCTAGGAGAAAAAGGATATAGATATCAGAATTAAAAATAAAATAACTAACAAATGTTAGTGTTTTGTTATTCTCAATGATGACCATTGTTTTAATGGTGATATAATAAAATCATGTGTTTGTTGAATAACATATGCTACTGGAAAAAATAAATAATCAGTTGTATGCAATTGTATAAGTGGTGAACGAATTGATGAATTATCAATAATGGATAATGCTTGTGCAGCTTGTTTTTTTCCTATAGATAATAAAGATGAACCTGATGAAGGTTCGGATGATGATGAAGATGATTTAGTAGATTTCGATGGTGGTGATACATGATGTTGAATTAAACGTTCAAGTTGTAACATTTGAGCTGATTGATTAGTTAAACCTATTTCAAGCTCAGATAACAGTTTTTCCATATTAGCTAATCGTTCTTGTTGACGTGTTTCTTTTTCTGCATCATTTTTTGATCGTCTAACATATTCCAAAACCAAACCACCAATAGCAACACTTAAGATTACAGCTAATAGAATGAATAATAAGATTAAATTAGTAATTCAAATATATATATATTTTTTTTTTTATTATCAAAACTAGATCTATTATTTGATTAAAATAGAATTAACTATTTTTTATTTTCTTTTTATAATTTATGTACATACCTTCACCCAATATATCAGCACCAAGTGTAACAGCTGCTTCTTCATTCATTTTAGCTACATTTTTTGTTTGAATACCTAACATTCTCATGCGAAGATTAACATCATACCAATGATAAAATTGCGCAGGAGGCATACAAATCTATTTAAAAATAATAATAATGTATTTAAAATACAAGCAAATATTTTATTATATGTTGAATAATTTATAAAATCTATTACAAAAAAATAAAATAATTCAAAGACTTACATATTTTTTGAAAAATTCACTGTTTTTTGCACGTGTTTTAATCTGATGAGCAAGTGGTTTGCTAATTTGTTTGAAAAAAACAATACCCAATTTGATAAGTGGAAATGGAGCCATATGCTCTTTTTCCTTATTATTTTATAATTTATTTATTCTACAACGAATATAAAAATTAAATGAATATTTTTTATTATTTTTGCAAGCGTTTTACACTGCACGATTAGATGTTTATTGCGATAAAAAAAATATATATATCTAATCATCACTATGGAAAATCAACGTTTTAATCAACTAACTATCAGCTAATAGAATACAAAAAAAAAAAAAAACAATGCTCTAATAAATACTAAAACAAACACTGCAAGATTATGTGACTAATAGAAACTAAAAAGAACATCACCAGATAAACATAATAATATGATAAATCATAAGAAAAGACAGAAAAAAAGATTCATAATTAATGTTCAAGAATACGTAGATTTCCAGAGACGATTTTATTTTCAAGTATTGCACCAGGTGGTATATCAATTCGATCACCATGATTTGCAATAATAATAACCGTACCCTAAAAAGAATACATAATATTATCAATTGATATGCATATATTTTATTTTACATACACGTAATGAAACACCTTTACCAAATGTAACATCACCGGATACTGTAAGACTATCTAGTTCAAGACAATCTGGTATACTTTGAAAACGTGATAGAAAATCTTTAACCTTTAATTAAAAAAATAAAATAAAAGTAAAACGGAAAAAAAATGAATCTTTTTACTTTAATAAAACTTGTACCAAGTTTAACGAGTGGCACTGTAGGAAATGATCGTTGTTTATTCATTACTAAATTTCCACGATTAAGTGTAAATAAATTCGACATAACAAGTAAAAGATCAGATGTTGTTTTAACAGGTAAAAAGCGTCGACGTGGAACATTAATACCTACAAGAAAAAAAAAATAATAATTTTATTATAATTTCTAATTTAAAGAATTTAACCTTGTGCTCCTTCAAAACTTTTAATTGCTGCACCACTAGCTGTTTCTAATTGAATAACATTAATACCTTTATCCAATGACTAAAAATTTTTTCTTTTATTTTTAGTTTTTTATCAATAACAAATTACTTTATTATTAACAATAATTTCCATATGTAATGTTTTATCTTCAATATTACGTTTAATAGCTGGAAGATTAATCCATAAATTATTTGTATTAAAAATTCTAATAGAATAATATGTTATAGAAGAAACAAAAAAAAATACGAAAATATTTTGTAAATTTTACCGAAATTTTGAAACACTTTTAAATTCATCAATATTCTCTTTTGGTACTTGAGCTATTTCGAGTAAACGTAATTTATTTTGATATTCAATTAAAGTTCCACCCTATATATATATATACATCAAACGATTTTATATTGAAGAAATTTTTATTATACTTTAATATCAGCTCGTGTTTTATCTGTTACTTCCATAACAAATTCATGTTTAACTGCATCAGTTAATAAATGTTTAAGAATATCTATTTAATTGAAAAAAAAAACAAAAAAAAATAAATTTCAAATAAAATAAAAATCTTACATAAATCAACTGTTGCACCAAGATTATCAATATTACTTAAAAACATATATTCTTTTCCTTGATCAATAAATTGATCAAGTAAACCAGAATTAAAAAATGATTGATAAACATCTCCATGACCAGGTGGATACCAACATTCATTTTCCGAATTTGTCATATTTGTTGCAACAGGTAATAATGTTTCACGATCAATACGTGGATATCTTAATAAAAAAAAAAAATAATATTTTTCTTTTCTTTTTTTTTATAAATAAAATTTTACTTTGATTGATTAAAATTAAAAATTTTAACTGATACATGACTATATTTTTGAAGAACTTTTTCTGTTTCTTCATGTGTATTAAATGAATTCATTAGAATAAGTGGAACATCACAACCATATTGACGATTAAGTTGCTGAAAAAAACGAAGTCAAATAAAATAAATTTCTTTTCATTTTTTTTTTTTTACTTCAAGTTGTTGAATTGTTAAATCAAGAAATGTTAAACCACTGCGTACAGAAATAACACTTTTTGGTCCTTGACAACCCATTGTTGTACCAAGACCACCATTAAGTTTAACAACAATTAATTTATCCAATAATTCTTTTGCATCATCAATATTTGATTCAATTAATTTTTGATATGGTATTACTGTTTCTTCTGGTGGTGGTTGAATTTCTTGCCAATCAATAGATGATTGATCAACACTTTCAAGTAGATAACGACTAAATAATTCTTCAAATCCTTCGAAATCTGTTCGAACTTCCTTTTAATAAAAAAAAAAATCATAATAAATAAGAAAAACAAAAATTTTTTTTTCAAACAAACTTTTTGTGATTGAGGTGCTGCAGTTAATACAAGTTTGTTCAATGATTTTTGCAATCGTATAAGTGCATCTTTTTTTGTTAAATCTTTAAATGCAGCAATATCCGTTTGACTTGGTGTACGTCTAATAGGCTAAAAAATAAAATAAAATAATAATTATTTAATTAAAATCATAACAACCTTTCCCATTTCCATTTTAAGACTTTCTCCTAATGTTGTTCCCGACATTTTAGTTCTAGTAATATTATGAATAAAATTTAATATGAATCTATAGATAGATTTTTATTTTGTTGTGTTTCTATTACGTATCTATTTTATCTATAATATTTTACCTTTACTATCTGTCCTTGTAACTAGTCGAAGAATAGGACCATGACTATGTTTAGTCAAGCATGATAAGAAAAAAAAAACTGTCGAATATAATAAAACAATCAAATAGAATATGTCACATGTATATAGGGGTATGTGATAATATTATTATTTTAGTGTAAATATATTATAAATAATTATTTTGAATTTTTATTATTGTTGTTTTTTTTGTTATCTGACTAGAAGAAAACAAAAGTATGAAAAGAATATTTTTAATATTATCAAGTAAACAAATTAAACAGTCTATTTTTATATATAAAAAAATTTTGTTTTTCATCTATTTTCATTAATTACTAATAAATTCGTTTTACTTTGTTCATTGGTAATGTATTTGACTGTTCAATTGACATTCTCTGATAATGACTGTTTCAAAAATAAATCTAGAAAGGAACAAAAATAGTAAAGGATTTAATAATGTCAATATATCCTTGTTTTGTCCTTGTTTTTTATCATTCTATTTATGTATGTTTTATTAGCCTTGATTTTTAGACTAAAAGTAAAGATTTACTAATGTTCTAAATAAAATCAAATAATATCGATTAAATTGTCTAAATAGAGATGTTTTATCTATTATATACAATCTATATCTATTTCAAAGCATAGAAATGTACATCCATAAAATACATGTGTAGAGGCAATATGTCAATTATTTATTTTTTTAATAGAATAATGGCAATTTTAAAAGTTCTATTTTGTTTTAATTTATTAAAAGAAACGAAATAGAAGATAGTTTACTCGTATAGATTGCATCATCATGTTTTATAGAAAAATAAGAATGAACAAGAAAACAAATGACACAATTGTTTGAAGAGGTCGCCATCACACAGATTATTTTTTTTTTCATTTTAAAACTATATTATTTGTCATTTATAGAATATGATTTTTTTTTCTAAATCAGATTTTATATTATGATAATAAGAATATTTTGGTTATATTTATCTCAACATTTATTCAGCTTCTCAATGCATTAATCATGTTCCGTTCTCATTAAAAAATAAAGACTTGAAAATAACAATATTTTTAGATATATCTCAAGAGACTTATATATTATGAAAAGACAATCCTATGATATATAATCGATAAATAGATAACTGTTATTAAACTAGTTGAAAATATAAGAATTTAAATTCATAATATCTTTCTCAATATGTTACTAAAATAAAATAATTTATGCATTTAAATTAGTTTTTATTGGAATAAGTAACTAAGAAGGAAATCCAAGCCATCCTTCAACAAAGAACCAAAAAGAAAATGAATGAGAAATTGATCGATGTGTTCCGATAAGAATCGGAAGCGTGTTAGAATTATATCCGTGAAAACTTTTTTTTTTCTTTATCTTTCTCTTTTCGGTTACGATTTGTATTGATAAACGGAAATGAATGTGTTCCGACTAATGATAGAAAACAGAAAAGAAAAAAATCGATAATAATATTCCAGTCCAAAGTAACTATGACAGCTGACAAGGAAACCAGATGCATAACGAGGCTATATGCAGTTGACAACGATAAAGAACACATCAATTCATTTCAGAAATTATTAAATATAACTTAGATATATTATAATGAGTAAGTATTTTGTAAATGATTTGAATTTATTCTTATTATTATAATCGAAGGTTTGGTACGAGAATTAGGAGCAGCTGAACGAATTTATTGTCGAGAACAAACAGATTATGGAAATCAAACATTAGTTCAAGTATTAATTACTTCAAATATAAATCAAATAAATGAAATAAAAGCTCGACAAGCTTTAATTAAATTATATCATAATTATTATCCAATTCTTGGTTATAAAATTTGTCCATCAGATGATCAAACAACACTTGTATATAAATCTAAAGATGAACAACATGCTGAACAAGATCTTATGTCTCATTTCAAATATGAACAAGTAAATATAATAAAAATATTTTATTTTATTTATTTATTTATTTTTAATCTTTTTAAAAGAATATTGATTGGAATGAAGTATTTGAAACTGAACTTAATACTCCATTTGATAATGAAAATTTATCGAGATGGATTATTATAAATGGACATATTCTTATTATTTCATTTCATCATGTACTTGTTGATGCAAAAAATTTATTTTATATTGGTCGACAATATCTTATATTATGTTCATCATTAATAAATGATATTAAAAAATCTATATTTCTTGAACCAATGGAAAAATATTTATTTAATAAATATTCTTATGAAATAATATCTGATCTTGATATACAACCAAGACCTATTCGACCAAATCCAATAATATCTCGAACAAATTTTTATCTTTTTTATTTATCACATGATATATTATTTCATTTAAAAACTCAATGTCATTTACATAAAATACGTTTAAATAGTATATTAACTATTCTTACTTCAACTGCTTATTATTTAGCATGTAATTATAATGAAGAAAAAATTTTAAAAATTCATATGATGGTTAATATTCGTCCTGAACTTAAACTTGATTATGAACAATCTGGTATGTTTGTAACTGTATTTGATTGTTTTATTAATATTAATAAACAACAATCAATATCATCATTATGGTTAAATGCTATTAAACAACATAATGATCTTCATGATCGAATAAATAAAAAAGAATATATAATAAATTGTAAAAATGATAGTGATTTATTAAAAATGATTAATAATAATGAATATTTATCATGTGATGATGTTGATTTTGCTTTTAGTAATCTTGGTTTATTATTAAATACAAATGATAATGAAATAAATGAACATTATTTTGGTGTATCACTTATTGAACAACGTTGGACAAGTT
>JAJEKB010001252.1:0-18723 GCA_022393335.1 Macrotrachela quadricornifera | reverse complement strand
TGAAATATTGGGCAGTCAATAAAATAACTTTTTAATTCGTAGATATCATGAGACATCATTGGACGTATAAATAAATTGAGTGATTCAATTTTTTCATCTCTAGATATAATAATATATAAAAACAAAAAAGAATATTTATGTTTCTCGTGGGAATTTATTTCATTATTTTTACAAAATTGATTTTATCATAATGAAATCATTTTTTTCGATTTTTTTTATTACTATTACTATGTTTATTTTACCTATAAAGCCAAAATGAATATTGACTTGCTAATGTTGATGTGACAGCACAACAGGATGTCTCATCAGTACATTCATGATCCGACATTATTGATAAGACTGTGTTTATGACAATGATAATGATGATAATAACAATAGAAAACAAATTGAATAAATAAATAAATAAATAAATATGCAAGTTAATAATATTAAAATTTCTATTTTTGTATTATCAACCGTAACACGTTGAATGTGTTGGATTAATACAACGCAATGACCCTATATAACTGTGTATGTGTGTCTAGTGCTAGTTCCATTAAGAACAGTAGCATCAACAGAAGGATAAAGAAGAGAGAACGAGAAGGATTACTCTTCCTTTTTTCTTTCTATTTTGTCGGTCTAATGTTTGCATCTCCTATTGCTATGCGATCAAACCGAAGGAGAATTTATTTAGAATAATAACCGAGACAATACAATGAAAGAATAACAATAATAGTAATCGTGGATAGGAAAAGACAAGAAGCAAAAAAAAAATACTTTTTTTTCATCAACTACACTCTACTTCCGTTTGTATTACAGACATTTTCTTTTCTTTCTATTGGATATCAACCATCTTCTTTGCTTGTTATTCCTCTGGCCTTTTACCCTATTCATATAAATAATCTTTTTAGCTATATTATAATATAAACAAAACCCATCTGTATATATATATAGATGTCATTTGATTGATTGCGCGTTTTGTTGTATATATATATGTATATAAAGAAAAAGAAATTTTAAAAATAATTTCCTTTTTAAATAATCCGTTCCATAACGAAAAAGTTTCGTCAATTTCAATCATCATCATTATTTTCTCATTCATCGATAGTATCATTAAATATGACAGGTGATAATTCATTTATTTTTAATACAGACCAACTGGAACAATCAATAAAAATTGATGTTGAATCTTATGTCTTATTTAATTTATTTTTATATACAAAAAAATTGAATGAATTTATTTATAATGATGAACGTTTTTCAAAAGGTTATTATGATAAAATTAAAAATAATATTTCAAATTTTCAATCAAATAAATGAATTAATGAACTAATTAAATTAATTAAATTTTATATTGAAAAATATTTATTATCATCTATTATCCTACGTTGTTATATTCAAGTACACAAATCATCATCACAATCAGGTAATAATCAAGGTGTTAATATACAAAATCAAATTATAAATGATATTTAAGATATGGAAATAATTCTTAAAACAAATGAAAATTTATTTATTGATTATTATAAAAAATATTATGAAATATTAAAATATGTAAATAAATATCCATCTATTGAAGATTATCATTTATATTTAATTGAATATGAAAAAAAAATTTTTGATGATTCACGTTCATTTATATTAGAATTACGAACGATTTTTTTTAAAAACATATGATATTATTAGAAAAAATTTAAGTAAAATTCAACTAAGAAATCAACAAAATATATCAATAATCGATTAAGAATTTTACCATCATATATAATAAACTTAATAAGTATACTAAATAGAAACTTTTCTGACATCCCGTTCCGTATTTTGTCAGTTTATGATATATAACGAAATGTCATCAACTCTAAAAAATCTATTAATCATCCACGATATAATTCTTTTGACAACATATGTGAAATACACAGTAGCTATACACTACTTTATCATCTGTTGTGTCCATATCATTTAAAGCACAACCTTATATAGAAGAGTAGGCATATATTAGTACAGTCGAGCAGTGTGCAAATCATTACTGAATATTCGATAAGTTCACTAGTGAACTGAGCATCCAGTCCAATTGGAAATGATGCATGCCTGTAGAAAAACAACAATATCAGTTATATAAAAGAATAATAAACAGAGAATATCATTGAAAAGGTGCAACCGAACAATGATGAGATAATGGATTTGAATTTTTCAATATAACAACTATTGCGTCCATATCATAGTCCAATAACCTAATAGCTTTGCAAATTATCGAACGTTCTAAATCAAAGAAATATTAAAAAAAAACGAGATTCTCTCAGGTCCAATGGCAACGAACCTATCGCTTTTAATGGAGTCGTTTAGTGTTACTTCAAATATATCATTAACTGTAGATAAATACTAAATTTATTGTTGCTGTAAAAAGGTATACACTAAAATACGATTATTAAATTTGTAGTTGATAATGATATGTGAATGTGTGTCTTTTGAATACTTGAAAAATTCCGAAATCTATGAAAGAAACTAAATCAAATAAATATGAAGTGAATTTCTTACTGTATTTCTTCGGAAGATATAAATATTTTTCTTTTAAGTTTTAATTGCAAACAGAAATTAGTGTTTTCTATTTTGATTGATACTGATAATAGTGGAAAGCATGTATCATTTACAAAAATCGAAATTGTTTCATCGAAAAATGAAGTATTAAAATAATTTTCTTCATGTGAATATAAGAATTGTTTTATACTAGAGATGAACTGGATAGCAAAAAAGTCGTACTGACACCTCCTCTCCATCCTGCCTAATCCAAAAAAAAGTTTTCAAAGACTCTTTATCTACAGATTTTTTTACTAAATTTTTTGGAATCACTACTGTACTTTGAGCATTGTGAATCTGTTTAGAATTTAATTGAAAACATCTCGAACTTTAAACATCATTTCACTTGTATTAGATTAACTTTCTACGCTAGTCGTAGTAGCTAGAATGAAATAAATAAAACGCACAAGTCAGAATAAGATTGAATAAATAAATCGACGTTCGTGGCAAAATGTTAGAGAATAACTATCACCTCATTCAATACTACTGATTGTTCCATATACTTATTTAAGACACTTCAAAAATCGATCTCTGTTCAAGCACATCCAATTTGATTGACATTTCCAGAATATGTAGTGACTCTGGTAGAGAGATTGTAGCAAAATTTTCAGCTTAGTGTCATGATGTTTGACTGAGATATTCACGAAACAAGGATCAAAAATAGCATATATGACAAACAGAATCTCTTGTTTTAAATATTTGATTTTTAAACGAAAAAAGAATTACAATTTTATCAAAAACAAGGCTCTTTAGTGCATTGTGTCGTGACATACCTTTTCAGGCAAGAAGAAAATGAATGGCATCATATGAGTCTCAGCCAAACATTCTTCTTTGCGCGTTTGACAAAATGTGAACTAAACCAAAACAAAAAAATCTTTTTCGTGTAAAAATAAAATGCCTGTTTTTCGCGTCGTACACGACGGAGATGATTAGATATTGTGCAAAAAAATGAAGTACGAAAAAGAAATTTCATGATTTTTCTAGTAGATATAAAGATAACCCATATCTGTCTATGTATTTATTTTCATTTCAAGATTTGTGACAGAAATGAATTTTCAGGAGGAGAGAGAAAGTGCCTTAATTCACTTTTACTTCCATTATCGAATAAACTATTGATATTCCCAATCTCAAAAATCTTCTTGAAATCGTTTTAGTTTTCTCTTGATCGGTGTATCTAATATTATATTATGAATCATAGAAAAATATTCTTTTGGAACAAAAGATCTCGATTTGTACCATACGTTGACGTTCTGGTACTTTAAAATATTAATGAATTAAGTTTTAATTTACTATGAAGGTTTAATGAATACTGCTATATAAATTTTAACAAGAACAATGCATACATGTACAAATATATACATAGGGCTCATTAAGAGTTTTGTCACTATTCAAGAAGTATATAAAAATAAAGAGAAGGTTTGAGTTTCTTTTATTACTTAATTAATAACATCAGAATCAGCAAAGAGCCTAACATTACCATGAAGCAATTTTATACCTTTTGTGGCTATTAACTTTATTTGCTTCCATATTTTCTTGACAACAGACTGGAGGCAATTTTCATTATAATAGCTATGATCTATAGTCTTGCCTCCATCAACAATATATATTTAAGAACAGCATCATTTGTTTAAAATAAAAAATATGCTTCGGTTCAAATTAGCTTTGACGAACAACAGTAGTTCATGATTCATCTTCGCTAGCGCAGCTTGTGTTTGTTGATTCGTGACCAATCTGCTTATAGTAAATCTATGTCTCATCATCTGTAATAATATCACATAATCGTCAGAAACCATCACAATATTTTACTGTAATGGGGCAATTACCACACTTCAATTTAAGACGATAGTCGACCTATGATGTCCGGAATATAAATTTGTTATTATTGATGCATCAAGTATATCACATATTAATTATTTAGCTTCGACTTTCTTTTAAAAGAATAATATGTATTTGACCAAAAGAGTTTTTATTTAATTTCCTGTCATATTTTCTTTAAAATGATTTTCAATAATGAATCTAATAGAACAAAAATAAACCTAAGATGCTGTCGAATTTCTCCAACAGTTGTTGCAACACGAACTTATCGATCTTAATATAACTTATGTTATTCAAGTTGAGATTCAGATAAACATATTTAAAGATCACAATCAACTGGTGTCTCAGCATTAAATGCATTGATACTATCTGATAAATGATGAGTTTGTAATATATTAACATCAAATATGACATTTTTTACTGTATGTTGATTATTACAAGCGATAACGATATCATTCATTTAATTTAAATTGAATTCTATGAAAAGAATTTCTTTACATACTTTATATGTCACTGTAGCAACGCTTGTATGAGTTTTACAGATTTTACTAAGTAAGACATGATTTTTTAATAAAATTTTATTTCTCGCGGTAAAATTAACCGTTTGAAAGTGTCAGCGTCTTGAATTGAGAACACTTTTTTTTAGGTAGCTTAAGTTTCGAATAACTCATGAAGACAAAATCATGGTGCCCAAAGGATTAAAATATTGGATTTAATTATTGCTTATAATGATTTAATTTTATTTTCTAGAAGAATTGAATTTAATGTCCTAATAACTGTTTCATACACATACATATTACATAGAAGTCTGAGAGAACAAATCACCCAATAGAAAAAAAAACATGAAATTTTATGCAAGAAATATAAAACAGAATGTTCAAAATATTAATTTTCTCTATTTAATGTTTTCTTTCGTTTAACATAGCTATCTTCAATAGCAGCTATATCTGCATTTTTTAATATCCATGCATGTTGTGCAACATCTTTTAAAGGTAATCGATCAGTTGGATTTCGACGAAGTAACTAGAAAAAGAAAAATCAAAATAAACAAAAAAAAAAACGATAATTTACTTTCGTAATTAAATCACGAAGATCATTTGATATTCCTGTTGGAAATGTTAATTCGATTGATCGTATCATTCGAATTGTTTCATGTTGTGTTTGACTATCAAATGGTGGTTTACCAATAATCTTAAAAATAATATATTAAATTAATAAAATCTTTATTTAATTAAATATTATTACCATTTCATAAGTAAGAACACCAAGACACCAAAGATCAATTTTTTCATCATAACCACTTCCATTAAGCATTTCTGGTGGTAAATAATCTAATGTACCACAAAGTGTTGTTCGTCTTTAAAAATAAATATTATATTTAAATAAAATAATTTATTTCAATAATCTTACTTGCATGTCGATGTACTTTCAGCGGACCAACCAAAATCCGCTAGAATAAAAAACAATCTATATTGAATATCAATAATTAAAACTACTAACCTAATTTTAAAATGCCATATTTTCCAATAAGAATATTTTCTGGTTTGATATCTACAAAATATTTATTTATAATTTTCATAGTCATATAATCAAACCAACATACCCCTAAACAAAACAAGCAAACAAAAAAATAAAAATATTCATTGGAAATTTTATTCATACCTATGAATAACACGTTTTGTATGTAAATAATTTAAGGCATTACAAAGTTGATAAACATACTAAAAAAAATTTAAATTTAAAAGAAATAAAAAGAAGAAATATCTACTCCAGCAGCTTCATTTTCACGTAAAGTTTTTTCTGTTTGCATACGTCGATATAATTCTCCACCAGGTGCATATTCCAATAATAAATAAATTCTTTGTTCATCATGAAAAAATCCATAAAGACGTAGAATATTTGGATGTCTATAATCGATCTATTCGTTAATAATTTAAAAAAAAGAAAAATAAAACATATTAACATACTTAAGATTTGATTGAATTTCTATTTCACGTTTTACTTGTTGTTCCATTTTAGAATTTTTTAATTGAATTTTAAACAATATCTGTTTAAAAAACCATATAACAAAAAAAGGAAACTAGAATATTCTTTTATTACTTTAAGTGCAACAACAAAACGTGTTTGTTTTTCTCGACCACAATAAACATAACCAAATCGACCACGTCCAAGTAAACTACCAATTTCAAAATCTTCAATTGTCCAACTTGAAGATTTTCTATGAAAACAAAGGAAATATTAGATTGATAAGTAGACATTTGTAGTTTATTTAAATAATCAATAAATGATAATGAACATTGTTGTGATACATTGAGAGAAGTTTCAAAAAGCTAACATTTTATCAATTTTGAAGGTAAAACAATTAAATTTGACATATCTAGTTTTATTTTGATCATATTAATTATTATATACATACGTTGATTTTTTTTCTTCATTATTAATTGTTGTCACAATTTCTGATGAGAGTGGTGATGTTGGTGATGGAATAATATCCGATCTTAATAAATAATTAAACAAAATAAATTTATTTTCAAAAATAAAATTATACTTTAATGGTAAATCTGTTGATGGAAATGGTGGTGAAATAATATTCTCTTTAATTTCTTCTGGATTAATTATTTCATTAGTTACTGTTATTTTTTCGGTAAGAATAGTATTATTAGACGATTTATTTTGTGAAGTTTGAATTTCATGAGATTGACTATTATTAGCCTTTGTATGTGATGATGTTTTATGACTTGAAAAGAATCGTTTAATTGCCGACATTAAGAATTATATAATAAGTAATATAATATACTAATAGAGAAAATGATCAAATTCTTTGTTTCGAGCCTGACGAAAAAATTAACGAATCAAATTTATGTGCGCTACTTTCTATTAAATATTTAATTAGATTATATTTTAAAATAATTTAAATATAATATTCAATAAAAATAATAATAAAAAACTTTCAAAAAAAATTTTCTTTATCAATTAATTTAATGAGGATCTAATGTTAAGGATGATCTGATATTAATGGCAGCAATGTGTTGACATGTTTACAGCTTATTAACTTCTACTCATTTTTTATTCTATATATTCGAATAAAAATCATGTCTGCATCAACTATGCCTGATGAACCATATTATACAAGTGAACAAATTCCTATACCACCTGAATTACCTGATATTTTACTTCAATTTTCTAAAGCTGCTATTCGTACACAACCAACTGATGTACTTGCTTGGAGTGCGGCGTATGTTTTATTTATTAATTAGTTTTATGATATTATTATTTTATATAATTTTATAGATATTTTCGAGCATTAGCAAATGGTGAAACACCACCAGTTAAAGAACGTAAAAAAAAAATTTTAAATATTCGTTTTAAAATAGAAAAGAAATATTTATTTTTTTAATTAGGTCTTGAAATGCCAATGGCTACACAAAAAACTGATACAGGTGTAACAATGGGCTTATTGAAAATATTGCATAAACAGGTTAACATTGATAGTAATACTAAAAACAAAAAAAAAATAAGATTTTTATAGATCTAATATAGTTATTATAATTCAAAGAACAATTAACAGATAATTTCTATGAAAAGCTCTTATTATTTGAAATCGTATTAAAAAAAAATTCACTATTTCGCTGTTGAATAAAGTATTAATATATAATTTTTCATGATTCTGTATTTGATTAATTGAATTCTTTATATTGAAAATCTTGAAATTTAATAGTTTTATTTTTGTTTATTTAGCTTTCACCAAAAGGTACATTACCATTACGAGAAATTCAAAATAAATTTGATGATTTAAATATTCCTCGTGAACAATTTGATGATATCGTACAAATTGGTACGTTTAATGGTGATGTAGACTGGAATTGCTTTCTTGCTATTGCTGTATCAAAATTGGCTAAAGTATGAATTAATATAGAAAAAATGAAATAATTCTTCTTTTTTGTTATTTAATTAGAGTATGACCGATACATTAATGAAAATATGCGAATTATTAACAAGCGATCCACCAGGTGCTAATGCTCGTATACCATTTGAACAATGGAAAAAATTTTATCGATATTTAGCCGGACTTGATGGTGATATTAGTGAACAACATATAAAACAAGTTATTGATTATATAGCTAATGAATGGGTTATAAGACAAAATGGTATGGTTCATCCAAGAAATTTTATTCATCCTGAATGTCCGAAACTCGATGGATAATTTTCAATATAAATCAAAGAAAATAAAAATACAAAATAAAAGATGAATACGAAATACATTTTAATGAATTCCATATATCGTTGTATCGTGATTTGTATTTATCAAAAAAATGCTTGACGTTTTTCTTTTTCTTTTTTTTTGTTTTCGTTTTTAGAGAAAATAATAAATTAATGTATGCTTTTTATATTTTATTGAAATTAAAAAGAAACAAAAAAAAAGGATATTTTCGGGTTTTGCTTTCTAATACATATTAAGTATTTTCCTAATATATAAAAACAACGAAATATAAATAGAATTAATATTAAAAGGTTTATATGAAAATAATTCATTGGTTACTGAACACAGTGTTTTATTTCAAAGTATTGTCGGTATTTCTTTATTTGATCTTTTATTCACAGAAGCAGCTGGTTGTACACTAAGCATAATATCATCATTCAATGAAAATTTAAAAGAAATTAAAGAAAAATATCGAGTTCATTATTCAAATAAGTAGAGGAAAAAATCACAATAGGATGAAGAAATATTAACTAATAATCAAAATGTTAATACTATTTTTGACAATGATGGGAACATAAATATTGACAAGTTAATAAATACAATTAAAATTAGCAATATTATTGTTTGTATTGATCTACTAGGTAGTAGCGATGGTGGATTAACACAAATTGTGTTAATGAATGATGGTTTTATTGAGGATATTCATGTTGATTATCGAGAACAAACTGAACAATACAACAGGCACGTACCGAAGGGGGGGAGCATGGGGTTTGGACCCCCTCCTCAAGAGCCAAAACGCCCGTAGGGGGATACGGGAAGACACTTTTTGCCCTATGAAATTTTTTATTTTTCCATAGTAGGGCCCCCACCCCCCCCTCAGAGGTTGGGTCCCCTCCTCAGAAAATTTATGGGTACGTGCCTGCAATACAACAATAAAAATAAAACCCATCTATTACTAAAGTATTTTATTTTTATTTACAATCAATAAAAAAAAACTTATCAATACATTTAAAGCCAAAAACGTATACACAAAAAACTGATATTTAAATTCACTAAATTTTGACAATTCAGATTGTTTCTTTGGTTTTATTTTTATTTAAAATTTATCAAAACTTATTATATTTAAATGTACATACATAAATACACTACATTAAAAATTTGTTAAAATATCTAAATAAACAAGTCTAATTTTGTTTTACTATTACCTAAGAATGAGTAAATAATTGACACGGTTCTGGTTTTTTTCTTTGTTATGAGAATAAATATCACAGTTAATAAGGATTACATTTCAAGTTTTGTCAATTCTAATTTACAATTAATTGGTAATGAATCGACATCCATTGGAAGTCTTCGTCTATTATTTAAATAATCTTCCTAAGAAAACTAAAATATTTCAATATATCTTTAGAAAATAAAAACTTACTTCTTCTTTTTTAATATAAACCATTAATTGAGGTGATTCAGATTGATATTCATCATCATTACTATCATCTTGAATTAAAATACAACCTTGTCGTAAATCAATTGAATCAATAGGATATGTGACATCAGTTTGTATACATTGTTCTATTGCTTTTGATTGATTCTACATATTTATTTTAAAAAATATAAAGAATATTTGTATAGAAGTTTTTATTTTATATTTACGGGAGTTACTATATTCTGTTGATCAACCATATCTGATAAAAGAATATCATCATTATTATTAATTACTATAATAAATAAAAGAAAAATATTGTTTATTTTTTTTAACTAAAAAATATATTTAATTTTAATACATTTTTTTTGTTTAATTTTTGATGATGATGATAAAATCTGTTTATTATTCTTAATTAAATTCGAATTTTTTTGTTCATTTTTATGTTCTTTATAATGTTTATCACAAAGATATGCATATTTTATTCCAGCTGATCGTCGTGTACAATCTCCAGTATGATAATTACATAATGAATACCATTTTGTACCATTCCATTGTTGTCGAATATGTTGTATATCACCTTTTTTAGGTTTTTTAATATTTGATTGTGGTATTTTCGATATTGTTGATGTAAGATTTTCTTGTAAATTTTCAGTTGTCTTTTTTCGAGTTTCCATATCATGACGATGACAATAACCATGTCTAACAATAAAAGATATACAATTATCAAAATTACAAACTGAACGCCAAGAACGACCATCATATTTTTGACGAATACCATCATTATTTACCATTATATCACCACGTTTAGGTGGTCTTAATGATGAAAAGAAAAAAAATAGTATAGTTTAAAATTAACAAAATAAATTTTAGTTTACTCTGATTTTTTATTAGTTTGTCGAGTAGATAAATTTTGAAGTTTTTTCTTTGTTAATTTCTTTGTTGTTCGAATTTTTGTTGTTGAATTATCCGATTCACCGGATTTCTTTGATGCTTTAGCAAGTAAATAATGTTTTCGACATAACCAATTATCATAAAAAATTCCTCCATGTAAGAAAAGTAAACAATCAGTATAAGAACATATACGACGCCATTTATTTCCATCATATTTTTGTCGATGACCAGGTTCATTATTAACAGATCGTATATCACCTTTAATTGGTTTTGAACCTTTTAAAATTTTTGAAGATATTATTGAATCAATTGATGAATGTTGATGTTTATTTTTATTACATGATGCATATCGACTACATGAACGATGATTATAACAATTAAATTCATTATCACAATCATCATCAGAATTTGTTGATGTAGATAATGAATAATTATCATCATCTTCATTAACAGTATGCACATGAGGCATATTGTTATCTAAAAAATAAAATATCATTTTGTTTAATTTATATTATACAATATTTTGCAAAAATAATTCATCACTTTTTTTTTTCTTACAAGATTACTTTCAATGAATATTCATACTTATAGATAATAATATAGTTGATTGTGTATTAGAAATGTATGTGGTACAAATTCGAAACATAGTACCATTGAGTTAATAATCAGTCCAATTTCATTATATAATAGATAAAGCCAAGTCATTTCAAGTTGTATACTGTTTCAAAAATGATGGCAAGCAAACTAACATGTAAACAAAGAGTTAATAAAAAGGTATTGAAAAAAAAAGCGCAAGTCTAAATTTTCAATATTAATAAACGATCCAGAAAACTGGGATATCCTGCCTTAAATATATTAAGTATGGATGAAATTGGTATATATGAAATGATGGTATATCGTCATACACACATTTAATATTTCTATCAGAAAACTTCTCTTGTTTCCATTTAACAACCAACAATTGATTCCGAATTGTAAGCAGCTTGCCGTGTTCTTATGGAGTTGATGCAGTCGCTTTTAACATAACCCAAGTTGAAATCATAAGCCAATTCAATGGTACAATGCTTCATATTTGTACTGTACATTTCTAATAGACAACTAAATCTACTATTATATAAAAATATAAATACCTGTTAGACGTAATCTTGCAAAAGAAAAACACAAGAAAAAAAAGTGATGAATTATTTTTACGAAATATCGTATGAAGCATAGATTAGGATATGTATTCTATGATGGTTTATAGATTTCTGTTGAGCAAAAGTATCTAGCATATTTTTTTAAATATGTATGAAACGTATTTGTACTGTTAATAGTTAGTTTTGTCAAAGAATTTTCCTTTGTAATATGAAATCAGATAATTACTAATAATTTAAGACAAATGTTATCGTTTAAAGTGTGAAATATGTCTGAATTTTAGCTACATAAAACACACAGAAAACAAGTTAATAGGAAGAGAAATTAAAAATCTAGGAGAAAAAGGATATAGATATCAGAATTAAAAATAAAATAACTAACAAATGTTAGTGTTTTGTTATTCTCAATGATGACCATTGTTTTAATGGTGATATAATAAAATCATGTGTTTGTTGAATAACATATGCTACTGGAAAAAATAAATAATCAGTTGTATGCAATTGTATAAGTGGTGAACAAATTGATGAATTATCAATAATGGATAATGCTTGTGCAGCTTGTTTTTTTCCTATAGATAATAAAGATGAACCTGATGAAGGTTCGGATGATGATGAAGATGATTTAGTAGATTTCGATGGTGGTGATACATGATGTTGAATTAAACGTTCAAGTTGTAACATTTGAGCTGATTGATTAGTTAAACCTATTTCAAGCTCAGATAACAATTTTTCCATATTAGCTAATCGTTCTTGTTGACGTGTTTCTTTTTCTGTATCATTTTTTGATCGTCTAACATATTCCAAAACCAAACCACCAATAGCAACACTTAAGATTACAGCTAATAGAATGAATAATAAGATTAAATTAGTAATTCAAATATATATATATATATATTATTATTATCAAAACTAGATCTATTATTTGATTAACATAAAATTAACTATTTTTTATTTTCTTTTTATAATTTATGTACATACCTTCACCCAATATATCAGCACCAAGTGTAACAGCTGCTTCTTCATTCATTTTAGCTACATTTTTTGTTTGAATACCTAACATTCTCATGCGAAGATTAACATCATACCAATGATAAAATTGCGCAGGAGGCATACAGATCTATTTAAAAATAATAATAATAATGTATTAAAATCCAAGCAAATATTTTATTATATATTGAATAATTTATAAAATCTATTACAAAAAAATAAAATAATTCAAAGACTTACATATTTCTTGAAAAATTCACTACTTTTTGCACGTGTTTTAATCTGATGAGCAAGTGGTTTGCTAACTTGTTTGAAAAAAACAATAGCCAATTTGATAAGTGGAAATGGAGCCATATGCTCTTTTTCCTTATTATTTTATTATTTATTTATTCTACAACGAATATAAAAATTAAATGAATATTTTTTATTATTTTTGCAAGCGTTTTACACTGCACGATTAGATGTTTATTGCGATCAAAAAAAAAAAAAAAAAAAAATATATATATCTAATCATCACTATAGAAAATCAACGTTTTAATCAACTAACTATCAGCTAATAGAATACAAAAAAAAAACAATGCTCTAACAAATACTAAAAAAAACACTGCAAGATTATGTGACTAATAGAAACTAAAAAGGACATCACAAGATAAACATAATAATATGATAAATCATAAGAAAAGAAAGAAAAAAAAAGATTCATAATTAATGTTCAAGAATACGTAGATTTCCAGAGACGATTTTATTTTCAAGTATTGCACCAGGTGGTATATCAATTCGATCACCATGATTTGCAATAATAATAACCGTACCCTAAAAAGAATACATAATACTATCAATTGATATGCATATATTTTATTTTACATACACGTAATGAAACACCTTTACCAAATGTAACATCACCGGATACTGTAAGACTATCTAGTTCAAGACAATCTGGTATACTTTGAAAACGTGATAGAAAATCTTTAACCTTTAATTAAAAAAATAAAAGTAAAACGAAAAAAAAATATGAATCTTTTTACTTTAATAAAACTTGTACCAAGTTTAACGAGTGGTACTGTAGGAAATGATCGTTGTTTATTCATTACTAAATTTCCACGATTAAGTGTAAATAAATTCGACATAACAAGTAAAAGATCAGATGTTGTCTTAACAGGTAAAAAGCGTCGACGTGGAACATTAATACCTAAAAGAAAAAAATAATAATAATTTTATTATAATTTCTAATTTAAAGAATTTAACCTTGTGCTCCTTCAAAACTTTTAATTGCTGCACCGCTAGCTGTTTCTAATTGAATAACATTAATACCTTTATCCAATGACTAAAAATTTTTTCTTTTATTTTTAATTTTTTGTCAATAACAAATTACTTTATTATTAACAATAATTTCCATATGTAATGTTTTATCTTCAATATTACGTTTAATAGCTGGAAGATTAATCCATAAATTATTTGTATTAAAAATTCTAATAGAATAATATGTTATAGAAGAAGCAAAAAAAAAAAAACGAAAATATTTTGTAAATTTTACCGAAATTTTGAAACACTTTTAAATTCATCAATATTCTCTTTTGGTACTTGAGCTATTTCAAGTAAACGTAATTTATTTTGATATTCAATTAAAGTTCCACCCTATATATACATCAAACGATTTTATATAGAAGAAATTTTTATTATACTTTAATATCAGCTCGTGTTTTATCTGTTACTTCCATAACAAATTCATGTTTAACTGCATCAGTTAATAAATGTTTAAGAATATCTATTTAATTGAAGAAAAAAAAATAATCATAAATTTCAAATAAAATAAAAATCTTACATAAATCAACTGTTGCACCAAGATTATCAATATTACTTAAAAACATATATTCTTTTCCTTGATCAATAAATTGATCAAGTAAACCAGAATTAAAAAATGATTGATAAACATCTCCATGACCAGGTGGATACCAACATTCATTTTCCGAATTTGTCATATTTGTTGCAACAGGTAATAATGTTTCACGATCAATACGTGGATATCTTAATAAAAAAAAAAAGTAGTATTTTTCTTTTCTTTTTTTTATAAATAAAATTTTACTTTGATTGATTAAAATTAAAAATTTTAACTGATACATGACTATATTTTTGAAGAACTTTTTCTGTTTCTTCATGTGTATTAAATGAATTCATTAGAATAAGTGGAACATCACAACCATATTGACGATTAAGTTGCTGAAAAAAAACGAAGTCAAATAAAATAAATTTCTTTTCGTATTTTTTTTTTTACTTCAAGTTGTTGAATTGTTAAATCAAGAAATGTTAAACCACTGCGTACAGAAATAACACTTTTTGGTCCTTGACAACCCATTGTTGTACCAAGACCACCATTAAGTTTAACAACAATTAATTTATCCAATAATTCTTTTGCATCCTCAATATTTGATTCAATTAATTTTTGATATGGTATTACTGTTTCTTCTGGTGGTGGTTGAATTTCTTGCCAATCAATAGATGATTGATCAACACTTTCAAGTAGATAACGACTAAATAATTCTTCAAATCCTTCGAAATCTGTTCGAACCTCCTTTTAATAAAAAAAACAATCATAATAAGAAAAAAAAAATTTTTTTTTTCAAACAAACTTTTTGTGATTGAGGTGTTGCAGTTAGTACAAGTTTGTTCAATGATTTTTGCAATCGTATAAGTGCATCTTTTTTTGTTAAATCTTTAAATGCAGCAATATCCGTTTGACTTGGTGTACGTCTAATAGGCTAAAAAAATAAAATAAAATAATAATTATTTAATTAAAATCATAACAACCTTTCCCATTTCCAATTTAAGACTTTCTCCTAATGTTGTTCCCGACATTTTACTTCTAGTAATATTCTGAATAAAATTTGATATTAATCTATAGATAGATTTTTATTTTGTTTTGTTTCTATTACGTATCTATTTTATCTATAATATTTTACCTTTACTATCTGTCCTTGTAACTAGTCGAAGAATAGGACCATGACTTTGTTTAATCAAGCGTGATAAGAAAAAAAAATTGTCTAGTATAATAAAACAATCAAATAGAATATGTCACATGTATATAGGGTTATGTGATAATATTACTATTTTAGTGTAAATATCTTATAAATAATTATTTTGAATCTTTATTATTGTTGTTTTTTTTTGTTATCTGACTAGAAGAAAACGAAAGTATGAAGAGAATATTTTTAATATTATCAAGTAAACAAATTAAACAGTCTATTTTTATATATAAAAAAATTTTGTTTTTCATCTATTTTCATTAATTATTAATAAATTCATTTTACTTTGTTCATTGGTAATGTATTTGACTGTCCAATTGACATTCTCTGATAATGACTGTTTTAAAAATAAATCTAGAAAGGAACAAAAATAGTAAAGGATTTAATAATGTCAATATATCCTTGTTTTGTCCTTGTTTTTTATCATTCTATTTATGTATGTTTTATTAGCCTTGATTTTTAGACTAAAAGTAAAGATTTACCAATGTTCTGAATAAAATCAAATAATATCGATTTAATTGTCTAAATAGAGATGTTTTATCTATTATATACAATCTATATCTATTTCAAAGCATAGAAATATACATCCATAAAATGCATGTGTAGAGGCAATATGTCAATTATTTATTTTTTTAATAGAATAATGGCAATTTTAAAAGTTCTATTTTGTTTTAATTTATCAAAAGAAACGAAATAGAAGATAGTTTACTCGTATAGATTACATCATCATGTTTTATATAAAAATAAGAATGAACGAGAAAACAAATGATACAATTGTTTGAAGAGGTCGCCATCACACAGATTATTTTTTTTTTCATTTTAAAACTATATAATTTGTCATTTATAGAATATGATTCTTTTTTTTCTAAATCAGATTTTATATTATGATAATAAGAATATTTTGGTTATATTTATCTCAACATTTATTCAGCTTCTCAATGCATTAATCATGTTCCATTCTCATTAAAAAATAAAGATTTGAAAATAACAATATTTTTAGAAATATCTCAAGAGACTTATATATAATCGATAAATAGATAATTGCTATTAAACTAGTTGAAAATATAAGAATTTAAATTCATAATATCTTTCTCAATATATTACTAAAATAAAATAATTTATGTATTTAAATTAGTTTTTATTGGAATAAGTAACTAAGAAGGAAATCCAAGCCATCCTTCAACAAAGAACCAAAAAGAAAATGAATGAGAAATTGATCGATGTGTTCCGATAAGAATCGGAAGTGTGTTAGAATTATATCCGTGAAAACTTTTTTTTTTCTTTATCTTTCTCTTTTCGGTTATGATTTATATTGATAAACGGAAATGAATGTGTTCCGACTAATGATAGAAAACAGAAAAGAAAAGAATCGATAATAATATTCCAATTCAAAGTAACTATGACAGCTGACAAGGAAACCAGATGCATAACGAGGCTATATGCAGTTGACAACGATAAAGAACACATCAATTCATTTCAGAAACTATCAAATATATTATAATGAGTAAGTATTTTATAAATGATTCGAATTTATTCTTATTATTATAATCGAAGGTTTGGTACGAGAGTTAGGAGCAGCTGAACGAATTTATTGTCGAGAACAAACAGATTATGGAAATCAAACATTAGTTCAAGTATTAATTACTTCAAATATAAATCCAATAAATGAAATAAAAGCTCGACAAGCTTTAATTAAATTATATCATAATTATTATCCAGTTCTTGGTTATAAAATTTGTCCATCAGATGATCAAACAACACTTGTATATAAATCTAAAGATGAACAACATGCTGAACAAGATCTTATGTCTCATTTCAAATATGAACAAGTAAATATAATAAAAATATTTTATTTCATTTATTTTTAATCTTTTTAAAAGAATATTGATTGGAATGAAGTATTTGAAACTGAACTTAATACTCCATTTGATAATGAAAATTTATCGAGATGGATAATTATAAATGGTCATATTCTTATTATGTCATTTCATCATGTACTTGTTGATGCAAAAAATTTATTTTATATTGGTCGACAATATCTTATATTATGTTCATCATTAATAAATGATATTAAAAAATCTATATTTCTTGAACCAATGGAAAAATATTTATTTAATAAATATTCTTATGAAATAATATCTGATCTTAATATACAACCAAGACCTATTCGACCAAATCCAATAATATCTCGAACAAATTTTTGTCATTTTTATTTATCACATAAAATATTATTTCATTTAAAAACTCAATGTCATTTACATAATATACGTTTAAATAGTATATTAACTATTCTTACTTCAACTGCTTATTATTTAGCATGTAATTATGATGAAGAAAAAATTTTAAAAATTCATATGATGGTTAATATTCGTCCTGAACTTAAACTTGATTATGAACAATCTGGTATGTTTGTAACTGTATTTGATTGTTTTATTAATATTAATAAACAACAAACAATATCATCATTATGGTTAAATGCTATTAAACAACATAATGATCTTCATGATCGAATAAATAAAAAAGAATATATAATAAATTGTAAAAATGATAGTGATTTATTAAAAATGATTAATAATAATGAATATTTATCATGTGATGATGTTGATTTTGCTTTTAGTAATCTTGGTTTATTATTAAATACAAATGATAATGAAATAACTGAACATTATTTTGGTGTATCACTTATTGAACAACGTTGGACAAGTT
>JAJEKB010001249.1:113683-124534 GCA_022393335.1 Macrotrachela quadricornifera | reverse complement strand
TATTAAATTTAGATATTTAAAAATGTATTCAACTAAATAAAAAAAAAAATTAAAAAAAAAAAGTAGGCATTTGAAAATAAATAAATAAAAAATATTTATAATAACTTCGAGCGTTCTTGTTCTTCTTCGTCGTGTTCAATTGTTTGCATGATATTATCTATTTATATACAAAAAATTTTCATTTTTTGTTTTCTTTTTTTGTTATAGAAATAATGGAGCTCAATCAGCACCATTAATACGTAAACGATCATTAACAAATACTCCTGATCGACGTATTCGTTCAACAACAACAATAACATTTCGAAAATATCCAAAATAATTTACCTGATTTTTTTTGTTTGTTATAGTTTTGTTTATTAGGTTTTCTTTTTTTATAATTGTAAATTTAAAGACGAACTACTTTTAATCAATGATATGTCCATACGATTTTCGTTAATAACTATACAAAACGAAATGCGTATAGACAATCAATCGATCTTTGAGCAAGTTTAATATTCTCGTATTTAATACCAATACCATATGAATATACATTTATATATATATGCGTATTTTTCTTTTTATGTCTATAGAAGAAATACTTTTCTTTATATCCAAAAAAAGAAAAAAGAACCTTTTTTTTCTCTTTCTTTTTTTTTTCTCTTTATTCTAATTACTTACATGACCACTATGTTACGAGACAAATAACGACTTGCTGTTTTGCTCGTTAATCACTAGACATCGTGACAATTTCATTCTGTTCTTTTACTATTACTATATAAGATTTCTTATAATCCTTTATTACTATGTAAAATAGGGTAGTTCAAATCGATTTCTTCGTCTTCAACATAGTTGTTTCTTTTTTTTTTTTTTACTTACTTACTTACTCACGGAATCGGTAGTACTCTAGAGAACGAACACGCAAATTTTGATATCGACCAATGCGTGCAATCGGTTAGATGATTATTTCTACTGCAAGGATGTTGATGGCAAATGACACATTTCACCTAAAATTTTATTGATGAGTGCCAAGAGAGAGAAAGAGAAAGAAGACAGTTCAATGACGATCCAGGTGGTAGTAAATAGTAAGCAAAGAAATAAAAGAACAGATGTTGATCAGATGATAAATGACACATTAGATCGTAGTTTGAGAAAGAGAAAAAGAAAGAGAAAAATCTTTACAATTTATATCGTGTTACTTGCTACTCCTGAGTGAATTTAATTCTTTCCTTTCTTGTCAAATGTGATTTCCTTTTGCTATTATAGTTATGTTAGTTGAGTGAGTAATAAAAAGAAAAACTTTATCATCATTTTCTCATTTAAAGACGACAAGAGAATATTTCTATTGAAAGAATAAAAAAAAATAAAGAAGGTGGTTATAATGATTTGTTGATGAGTTTCTGTTTTATGATCAATGAAGCTGAGCACGTTTATATGACGCGAAAAGTAAAGAATAACATTTAATGCATATATATATATATATATATATTTCGAATTCTAAAATGATTTTTTAATGACTATAGGAGTATTTCATTTTGATTATATTCATAATGATTCAATAGAATTGATTTTTATTAAAGAATAAATGAAAATAGAAAAAAAATCAATATATTCATCTCATCTGAAATTCAAAAAAAAAAAAAAGAAATAACACCAGCTGTAAACGATTTTATAGACAAATTTAATCAAGAATAAAATTATTCGAAAAAGAAATCGATTATATGACTTGTTTTTCTTTCATTTTTATTAACCGATTGATTTATTTATTTTTTTTTAGTTCAAATTTTTCAATGAAAAAATTGCATAAATTGTAGTGCTTCTATAAAATGTCTGTAAAGAACATTTTTTGTTTATAAAAAGTCTGTTCCTTAAGTACTAAATACAAAATTTCTTATCATGATCTAATTATTTCCCGCAATTGATCTTATCATATTGTAAAATTATAATTCTTTTTTTCTCTTTTGATTTATTAATAAGTAGAATAAGAATTTGATAAAATCAACGGAAGATATAATATTTAGATAAGGTTGAATATGTTGATCTATAATATAGTCCATTAAATAATATTTGATTAGAAAAGTATATCTGTGAAATATCATACAAAATTTATGTCTACGATAAATTCTTCAAGTTATTTCATAGTCAAATGATCATTTTTCAATCTATCATTCTGATATATATATATATATAAATTTCTTAAATATTTTATTGGATAATTTTTATTATCATTTTTTGATTAATAAAAAAATAAATAATATAAAAGTTAATCAAATATAAAGATGATCATTCATTTCTTTTTTTTTTGTGTGTGTATAAACTGTAAAAAGAAGCCCGTAACATTTTTAGAACTTGATAGTTTTCTTTGATTATAAATGTATAATCCTACACAATTTGTTCATATTAAAACATAATTCATACAATCTTTTCTATTACTATAAAAATAAATGCAAATAAAATTTTTCATGTTAGAAAAAAATCTAATCAATAAATTCAAAATTTGATTATTTTTAGGCAATGATTTATATGAAAGTAATATTAAAATCCTTCGAATTATAATCGATCATTGGATTTTTTTTTTATTATAATTTCAAATTGAATTCAAATAATAATATGTTCGAATTCCGGATGTCTATGTTCTGAAAAGTAAACATTAAGAAATATAAACTTCCGAAATATATATTTCTTTTTTTGTTACAAATTATTATTCTATACATTATTAATAATAATTAGTTTTATTTTATTTTCGATAGACAATAAAACGAAAATTTTAATTATAAATAGATGAATGAAAAAAAAATTTTAAATTTAATAAAAATATAAATCCTAAAAAACTTTTTAAATATATATATTCTAATGCCAATTACGATAATTTTTACGATCACATTTTATATTAATAATCTATAATATGTATAAAAATATCTATTGAATTCAAATGATTTTTTTTTAAATTTGATTCAATAAAAAATTTTTGTTCTACTACTATTCAGTACAAAGAAGAAGAAAGAAAATATAATGGAGCAATTGTTGATCAAGCACATGATTGAGATCTTGAAGTATGTCGTCGTTTCTTTTTTCCTTTTTCATATATGTATATATATACTTGACTGAAGTTTAAAAACTCATTGTAAAATTCTTTACTTCACATATCTATAGACAACAAATTTATTTCGTTTGAAATAAAAAAAAAATTCAAATAATAATAATATATAAATTTTAGTAATGTCGACAGAAAAAGCACCAAGTGGTGAAGAATCAACAGAAACTAAAAGACAAGGTACTGCAGGTACTGTTGGAGAATTATCAACACAAAATCAAACAGGAGGAACTGCAGGACAAACAAGTAGTGGAACAGGTACAGCTGGACAAACATTACCAACAGCAACTGCAGAAAGTAGTATGATGGCAACATCAAGTAAATTTTTCTTTTTAATATATTAACAACTTTAAAAGCTACTGATTTATTTAGGTACAGGTGGTGCTGCTAATACAACTTAATCAAACATTAAACCACAAAATCATAAATATTATAAATATAATTCTATTAATAGTTTTGTGTGTATATGTACATTTTTTTTTAAAAGAAGAGAAAAAAAACGTAGTTATATAAAAACCACTTCATATTCTTTCCACTATTTTGCACTTTTATTTATTTAAATAATAAATTCTTCTCATTTTTGTTTTTCTTGATTATAAACAAATCAAATTGATATGTTTTTCTGTTCAATGTCATTATATTCTATATATATATAAAAGCAAGTGTAATCATATTTATAAGAAATTCTTAAAATAAGACTATGCAAACATATGTAATAATATGATTTATCTTTTTTGATTTTCCTCATCTATTCAATTATATGTCACATACATCTATAATTCACGACTAGAGAGTAACGTATATATATGATTTAGTATATAAACTAGACACGTTATCAAGGTTGTCTTGTTCGAACCAAGGTGATGATTGTATGTGTAACGCATGCTTAATTCATTATCGTAACAGGTCACGAATAGGTAATCTCCGCTTGTTTTATTTCCGATATAGAAAAGATGTCAATAACCTTGAGAATAAGAAGAAAGAAAAAACATTCTTTTCTCTTCGTTCTTTTTTTTTTCAACGACAGTCGTGTCATTTTCAATTATTACTAATAGAATCTTTTTTTTTTTCATAGATTTGCATCGTTTTCAAATTTTTTCTGGAGTCAAATAATATAGATTTTATTCTTAGATTATTCATGAATCTATTGTAAAAAGAACAATAGAAAATTGAAAAAAACAATAACATATATTCATTTCATAAAATATGTTCAAATATGATAGTCGTCTGCAAAATCTGTCCTCTGGCATTCAATCTTCCGTGTATGAGTATATATTGACGCATAAAGCTTGAAGGTCATTGTCGTACGCTGTAAATGTGAAAGAGAGAAAAGAGAATCTGAGCGTGCCGTGCGAGATGACGATGATGATGATGATGACGACAAAGAGAAGAGAGGCATATTAGATATAAATTCCATCATTCTTTTTTTTTTCTTTTGCTTCGACTGTTTTTTTTATTAATTATCTCTACTGCTACTCAGTCAAGAGGAAGACTTGAAGTTCAAGTGACATTATTAAATTCAAAATACTCTCAAGGTATGAAGATTAATCAAAACCTACCAAGACTATATTATATTCCCATAAGAGAAATATTAAGAAAGTTTGTCGTCCTCTCAAGAGAACGATAGAATATGTTGTTTAATAGTGGATATTGATAGCTAGACTATTATATATCGTCATAGACAAACATACAAGTGTTGTGATTACTTATAGACAGATCATCAAAGCAAAAAAAAACAATGCTTTCTAAAAGATTCTTTAATCATTGTCTTAATTAATAAATTAACTTTGACGTATCAACCATAAAAAAAAAATACACACAAGGATATAGCAGATATGTCTGTATATTATCAATCGAAACCACATGAGATCGTTAGCAAAAACGATTAATCGAACTCTAATATAATACATTCTCATCTTTTCCATTTTTTGATTAAAAAAAAAGAAATATTGTTTGATTCATTACTATCTGCATTAATATGAGTTTATTGTGATATTAGACTGCTCGCAATTGAGGACATTTGTCAGAATACATAGGATCAAGTATCAATATGTATTGTTTTTTTATGTTGAAATATAGAAGTTCTTGTCTTGATTCGAAGAACGATCTGATTGCATACTTATTTATATATGGTTGACTGACATAAAACTTTTTTGTTATTGTAGTTTTGTTCTTTTGTTATATAAAAAAGAACGAATAAGAAAAAGAAAACTTTGTTTTCTTGGTTCTTCTATTTTCCTTATATTATTAGTTTTGATTTATTTTTGTTTTTGTAACTAGTGATAAGAATATTTGTAAAAATGTAAGAATATGAAAGCAGAAGAATGAGAGTACACACGCGAAAAGAGAACCTTCGGATTATGAGTATTCCTCCTTTTTTTTCTCTATAAATTCTTGACATTTTTTCTTTATGTTCTTGCTTCTTTTTTTTTTTGTCTACAAAATATTTTGATTAACAAAAAAAAAAAAAGAGAAGAAAGCGAGAGAGAAAGAGACATACATACACAGCTGATTACTTATTGTATATAGTCTATATGTGATTTGAAGCCTCAAGAATAATTTTACATCATCTAGAAAGAAATAAAATAGGAAAGAGAGAAATAGAGAATGTTATATTAATACCAATTGTTATAAAACATTGGAAAAAAAACGGAAAGGTATGTTATGTTCAAATATGTGTTCGTATCTATAAAAAAAAGTAGTTATTAGTTTATGTTAAAAAACATAGAAGCCATTATATTTTTTCTTGATTGATAAGTACCATTTTACATATTGATCCACTTGAAAACGAAAAGATGCATTACTTCGACTCTCATTCAAGTATATAGATTACTTGTTGATGTTGGTCTTATTATTCTTCTTTTTCTTCTTTGTTTCTATGTCTTCTGATTTTCCATTCATTTGAGTGATTAGATATCGCCTTAAAAAAAAGCAGTTTGCTTATTTTTATGGTTCTATCATATATTTTTCAAATTATTAATACTATTGTATGTCTACCAATTTAAATAGTTCTACTGGCAAGTGTTTCTTAATCATATCTAATATGAGACAACTACTATGTGCACATGTCCTGTTTATTTCCGATGTATATATATGTATGAGTGTTGTTTGTAGGCAATGATTATCATATTGACGTGGAATACTTTCTCGTTATTTTTTATCTTCGTATCCAGTATAGAGAAAATAATCCGAATTATAAGGAGACAATATTGTTATTATCAACATCAAACAAAGTACAATTAGACAAATCTATCTACAGGTTCTCCTTTCTATGTTTATTTTTTCTCTCGTTCTTGTTTTTTTCATCTGACATCTACAAGTTGTTGTACAATTATAGTATACTGAATTATTAATGTTTAGATACAATCATCTGTATGTGACACATTGTCGAACGGTATTATCATCAGTATAAGAGTCTGGCTTCTACACTGATTTGTGTTTTAATGTAAGTAAATCATTCAAGTAGAATTTGAAATATAATTGACAGAATACATTGTCTTTTCTATCTCAGAACTTTGTTGTGTCGTGTGTTTTATCCAGTGTTTGTCTTACTTTTGTTGTTAATATCGAGGCCTGAGCGACAATGCTTAGGCCTCGCTGAAGTGCCGCCAGACGGTGATAGTAATACCGAATGTCGTCCAGCTGACATTCAACTTTATACATGGTCAGGACCTGGTTTTGAATTAGGTGAATGTTGGCATCAAGGACATCGGTTTAGAAATGGTGCTACCTGGGGTCGGATGGATATACCAGGTGCTCCATATTGTGTTTGTGATCAAGGAAAAATTCGTATTTTCTATAGTCAAAAAAAATTGGAGAAACCTATTGTTGCTGACTCATTAACTTTACTTCGACCAACTCCTGATTCATCACCGACATCAAAAGATTTAGCTAAATGGCCTATTCCAAATGTGCCTACTATACGACAACGAACAAGTATTTGTTCATCAAATCGACTTGACATACGCATACGATCAAGAGATGGATGTATTGGATGTAAATGTTCTAAAAATGGACATTGGCTATGTAGAAAACCACCGCCATTAAAAAGAAATCGTACTGTAAATACTCGACAAAAAAATATTCATCAACAACAACAACAACAATCACAAATGTTGAGGTAGTAATTCATGATTTTACTTATAAGAGATTTATTTTGAGTAGAAAACGGAAATGAATACGTGACTAGAAATATATTTCGTGACTTCCGATATATAAAACTAGATTGAATAAATGTTTCCCTACGGAATACATTCCAAATAACTGAATATTAATTTGTGATATATTTATATTTCTTATTTCCTTTTTGTTTTTCTTTTATAGAAACAATCGTTATTCATACACTAATTCAACGAATTCAGCTAATGTTCGAATTCGTGTACCTTCATTACGTGCAGGATCTCAATGTCCATTAGGCACTATACCTAAATTTTGCATATTAATTGAGCGTTTATCATCATCAAATGGTAGTGAAAAATCCAGTCGTTATATTGAAATACCTCGTGAAACATCATGGATTGATCGAAATACATGTACTCGATGTTCATGTGCATTAAATGGACGTTTAACATGTGAATTTCTTCATGCAACATGTAATCGTCCTTGTCTGATACATAAAACACGTCCTATTTCAGTAATATATTATTTTCCATCAGGTTCAAAATGGTTAACACCACCTCATGATAAATGTCGTTCTTGTATGTGTGTAAATGGACAAAGAAGATGTATTAATTGTGATCAAATTCTTAAAATTGATATTGATACAATTCCAAAAATAAAGAATACCAATAATCAACAACAATCAGCTATTGGTGAATATAGTTTATTACCATCAATATCAACAGCTGTCAAAACAAAACCATGTTTACTTCAAATTAATACTAGTTCTCATCGTTTAATTTTACCAGGACAAGAAACATGGTTTGAAGAACGTTGTTATTTCTGTTCAAAACGTGATGGACGATTAATATCATGTTAATTAATATTCCTAGCAATTTGAATATATATATAAATATATTTATTTATTTCTCAATATTACGAGACAGTAATTTAGTCATTTGAATATTTTCTCTTTTTTTCTTCTTGTTTGTTAGATTAGTATATGTATATCTTTGTCTTATTCTATTATATATTGTAAAAACAAATAAGATGAAAATTGCAATGACGAATAAAAATTGTATAATAAAGAATTTTGAGATTTAATAAATGTATAATTTTTTTTCTTCATATAAGAAGAACAACTACAATGTAAAAGATGAATTTAAACAAGAAAAAAAACTGATTTAAATCAATAATTTGTTATTAAGATATAGATTTTTTTTCAATTATTTTTTTGTTCTATATTGGTTCGTCAAAGTTTATTAATAAATAGATTTATCTATAAAATATTAACATTAATCTTTGTTTTTGATTGATTAATATTTAAATGTATTTTGTCAGTATGAAAACCTGTTTCATCATTGATTTATCTTCAAAAAATCAACTTTCGAATTCATTTCGTCTCTTTCAAGGATAAATAGTTCTATGAGACTAACTTATTATGACATTTTTATATTGTTTATTTTTTCTATTCTATGAATTATCTGTGTTGACAAAAATATCTCGTAGGTATCATTATCTTTATACACAGAGAGCATTAGCAATATTTAAAAGAAAAACTAATTAATCTTAAAATTTTTGTAGTAAACTATTTTCATTCCAGATTAAAATTTAAAATTCGATTTGTAATTGAACATTAGGTAGAAAAGATTATTTTTCAAGATAATATACATTTAATCCTTTATTTCTCAATAGTCAATGGAATGATTATTTGTATATCAATTGTAAAAAATTTCTGAGCTATCTATTCGTAAAAAAAATATTTCCTTTCATCGCTTCATTGTCGAAATATGAACCATATAAAATCCACAATTTTGAACAATCTTTGAAACAGTGAATCTTTTGAAACAAAGTTAAATGAATTTTGAAAGTTTCACAATAACATAGCGAATGAGAAACATTGTAAACATATTTTTCATAACTCTTGTTGTATGAGAAGTTTAAAAAATATTTACTATAGGTTATATTATTATTTAATGAAAACTAGATGTTCATTTTTAAAAATGTATGCTAAAAATGCATGTGTTTTTTTCATAGTCACTGGGATAACGAAACAATCCTCTATAAAAGACAGGATGTTCGGTCAATTTGTCCATACTATCACTATATTAAAAATACCAGTAATCTATTACTATCATTATTTTATCACAATTAATCGTAGAACTTTTCGAAGTCGCCAAAGTTCAGGGAATGAATAGTATTTAAATTAAAAAGTTATTTATATCTTTAAATAGTTAACGTATAACTCGAGTTTTATTAACTCGTTATATTTCATTCGAAGAATGGGATGATTATTCATGTTACAGTTCTTAGTAACATTTTTAATACAAATGTGATCGATTATTTTGCAAAAATATAGCATTATTATTTTAGATGAAGATACAAATCCAAAATGTCAATGAACAAAACTAGAATATGTATTTTTCATAGATAATACAAAAAACAAAATTATCCATTAGAAATGAAAACATTAACTTTCTTTCCTTAGATTTAATATAATATTAGCATGAAAATATAGTAAGGCTTAATAACTAATCCTTTGCTAGAAGATTTGAAAACAAATATGAATAATGAAACAGTGGATGTTTTTCATCCTTGAAATGACGATGAAAATATAATTGATTGATTAATAAAATTCTTTGATAAAATTTTATCAATAAATGAATTTCTTCTTACTGTTTCTCTAAATGTCAAAATATAAATTGATGAATCACTCTAGTCATGTTTTTTATTTTTATTAGCCACTTCTTATTATTTAATACACATATTGTTTTGAAATATTTGAAACTTTCAATAATCTTGAATATAGAATAGACTTTTAGAAAGAAAGCTGAATTATCAATTATTGTTCAATAGTTCGATAATGAAGTTTCCATAATTATTTTATTAATTTGAATAAAGTTCACATAGCAAGAAAATTTTAATTAAGAATTTATAAAAATAAATGTTTGACTACATCTATGAAATTGTGTACTTTACATTTAAAAATGTAGAATAATCTTTAAACTATTAACAAAACTGAAACAAAACAAGAATACTATTTAAATATCGATATAGTAATATTAATTACATAAAATATTTGTAATAGATTATTTATTCATATAATTATACCAAATTAAACTTGTATTTAGCTAATGTCTTTTCTATTTAGGATTAACTATTAATAGTTACTATCAACCATATGTCATAGTATATCATCATTGTAAAGCTATTGATATTGATTACTTAGACAAGGAAATTACGACTAACTGTATAATATCCTATTGTGGAGGAGTTTCATCTTGATTAAAGGTTGTCAGTGAATGCATGATTAAGCGTATCTTATGTTGTTTTTTTGATGCATGCAAACTGATTCAAATAAGGTATTGACTCTATGGTTAAAACAGATTTTACAATGATATCATATTAATAATAGAATAAGTACATTTTTTAGTACAGATTGACAAACTAAGAAAAAAGAATGTATTAAATGATTGAATACATTGTTTAAATTGTCCAATATATAACTAATTCATTGTTTCTAACAATTAGAATGCTAGTATTTAATTAAATAGACCTTCATCATACAACGTTTATTCATATGTTCATAGAAAATGAGAATATTAATGCGTATTAGTTGTATTAAAGAATTGAAGTTCGTTAGTTCATACTTTTATTTAGCTCTTTTTTTAATTTAGCTATTA
>JAJEKB010001249.1:49633-83683 GCA_022393335.1 Macrotrachela quadricornifera | reverse complement strand
AGAGTATTCATAGCTCATTAGGACTTACATTATGCACACACTCCCGATTGGAAAGCGATTTGTCAGTTGGGATACTTCCCTCGTCAGTCTTTGCACTATATATAGTTGCGCATTTTCTATGAATAAATTGGAAGACGTAAGACATAGTCATCACAGAACTGCCGTTTTGTTCGGATTGAAGTTCAGTTTATGATGATATTAGATATTTATGAATTTGTTTATTGGTTTCATATCTTGTTATAAAAAAATGTAATTGATTTTATAAATATTGTTTCAAATCTCAACATCCTATTGAAAATGACCGAACAAAACAACAGATTCAACTGAAAATTCGATCGAAAATTTTACAAATATAAAAATAGAAATTATATAATATTTTTCATTTGAAATAAAATTCTACTAATATTATTAATGGATATTCAATTTATTTCATACAAATATCATTTGTTTCAAGCATTTACATTTAAACACACCGAACTTTTATTTTTGTCTTTTTTTCCTCGAATTAACTTAAAAGAAACCATTTTTTTAAATCAGTTATTTAATTATGTTTTTGCTCAGCAAGTCTAATAAACTATTTCAGGTGCAGTTACGGATGCTGCTTCTGCTGGAACAATAATGGCGACTGTCGCTGAGCAAAGAAGTTTTACACGATGATTCGTCTGCACATTTCAATGGATGGTTAGTGAGAGATGTCATCATGGACCCACGTTTCAAACAAGTAACAACAACAGTACAAAGAGACGATACAGATTTATCACATTTCAGATGAACAGTTCCATATTGAATATGTTTATTTAGAATCCAGTAATCAACTGGCTACTCATGCTATTAAAATGTAAAGGACATTGAAAGGCAGATTATTTATGAAAGCAAATTGTTAAACTATCTGGAGAGCGTCTGTTTGATGAACTTCTCTTATCAAAATAAAAATTTATTGTTCTTTTATTTTATTTTGTCTACGGTTTTTGAATACTATCAAGGACCGTTACTTGGCTATGGTTTCATTAGCGTCTACAGTTCACTTTTATTTCAGACATTTACTCGCCACCATCACAATTATTCATTGTTCATTCTCAGTTCCTCACCATTTCCTTTCAACTTTGTTCTTTTCTTTTCAAATAAAATGCCGAGAAAAAAAATGAAAAAAAAAACAGAGTCAGATATTCTAATTTTATTTTTCTTCTTGAAATCCTTGTCATTTTTGGCCAACACAAAATTTTCACATCTGAACCAAGTAAACGGAGAAATTTTCGATTTACCTTGTCCCACTGTAGTCCTATCATGGTCCAAATGTAGTCCAAACCGAGTTCCCATCGTAGTCGCACATACTTCGACCTTTTTTTGGAGAAAGTAGATGTATTTTTTTTATCAAAACTCTGTTCGAAATAAAAAAAAAGACAATAGACTCCGAAACCAACAATTTTTGCAGGTCCAATTTATTAAAAGCAAAAGGCTTCAAAATATCAAACATAAAAATAAGTCATTTCGACTACAAAGAAACAGGAGAAGCAAAATGACTGTTTTGTTTATCATCATTCTTATTGTTTTAATAAACAAAGTGTGTACGTAATTCTTCCCAATATTTATCTTCTTTTGCAACAAGAATCTTCTGATCATTATTGAGTTCTGAATTGTTTTTCAACTTGAAGATTCTATTCAGTTTCTGAAACAATTATACATGTCAATGTGTTTTGTTTTATTCAAATGATCATGCATTTACCTTCACGATCTTTTGAACATTTTTTTTGTATATACCACTGACAACAATAAGCTGTTTAATACCAATTGATTTCAATTTGATCATATCTTTGCTTTCCAATAACAATAAAATATCACGAACAGATGGAAACTCAAAATTGAAAACAAATATTCGAAAAACATGTAAAATCGATGAGAAATCATAAATTGATTATAGCATATATCAAAATATACACTCGCTTGGGGGAATTCGGATCAAATCTTTAAAAATTCATTTTGTTTTTGTTCGTTCCCATTTACTTTACATGATAGAGTTCTGATTTTTTTATCGTGACTAGATCAAAGTGTCCTCTATCGACTGGTGAAAGAATCTCCTGAAAAGCACGTACCAGAAAAAAGGTATAATCAAAATAGCAAAAGTCCCATCGAGCTGGTCCGAATTACCCCATTTGGGATAATTCGGTTCAATAAGCTAATCTAGTCGGGGTAATTCGGATTACTCCAGCTAAAATCATGTTGACTTCTTTCCCCATCTCATAACTCATATTTTAACCATTCATATAGGAAAAAAAATGATACTATCCGATAGGCCAATGTGTCTTCTATGAGACCTGAAAATATTTCGTTGAACGAATGAACTGGTGTGGTACAGTGTTTCCAACATTGACACCACTATCAATCACTTTTTTCACCTTAAAAATGAGTTCAGGGTAATTCGGATCATTCCAGCTATTTTAGCTGGAGAAGAATTATCAAACCTTCACCACTTCTAGAGTGCAAGATCGACTAGTATCCCTGGAACAAAAGTTGTTTGCCTTACTTTCCTCTATTATGTCACGAAAAATTATAGAACATTCAATAAGATTAATCAAGAATTTTTCAAAATTTTGAAATAATGAGAAAATTATAGTCTTTGATGACATACCCGTACGGCATTTCTTATATTATTTAAAAACCAAGAGACAGCCCAGAAAAAAACTTGAGTGTCCCAAATTCAAAAATGTTTTGGCTTTAAAATGGCATAAACTAAAATTTCTTATCTCTTCATATTATCAGAATTTTATCTCATTTTCTTTGAAAACCTCATATTTAGCAATCATAGTTACAAAGGAAGATGAGCTTGTATCCTCTAAATTTTCATACACTGATACTACAATCACATATCAAACTGTGGAATTCTATCTCCTCTTTCTATTGAAAAATTGTCTATTTCTTCCATTACATTGATAAGTCTAAGAATAATTGTAGAGAAGATTGCATATCCTCATACTGTTCGAATGTTTGTAGATTTAACAGGTAAAAAGAAAAAAATACACTAACATATTAGATGAAATTAGGTAAAAGAAATGTTACTCAGCTATTTGTATAGCGTAGATGCTAAAGAAACGATTCAGTGAATGAGAAATAGCTGAAGAAATACGAAATCTATGTATAAGAAAGAAACATGGTCTACTAAGGTTGTTGTCGATGAATCTTTACGATTTACTGCTAACCAGTTTCTGATGCATAATTATGATAATAGCCACGTACTAATTGAAGATTTACACGAAAGAAAACAAATTGCTATTTGATAATCAACAATGTAATGAAAAGTTAGGAACACATTCAAAAATTCTGTATGAGAGTTTTTGAGAATCGATATTTCAGATTATGACATTCAAATAAAATTCAAATTTTGATGGTCAACCTATTGTGGCCATCCTATATATTAACTTTCAGATTTTTATATAATGCTCCATTTCGTTTGTGATATCTCTCGAACGAAATTTGAGTGAGCTCTAGAATCCTGAGTGAGCCGTTGAGCTCAAAACTGAGTAGCTCGGGTGAATCGTCTGTAAAACTATCGTTCGATAGTGCACCTATATATTCTTGTTTACAGGTTGAGAAGTATAAACGGGTTTCACTTTACGTTTTATTGCACACTGTCATATTCACAGACGTTTATGTATCTGCTCTTTTCCTCTTTGACAGTCTTTCACTAGTAATTACAAGTTTTGGTAAAAGTCTATTGGTAATGTGGTCTTTCCATGTTACGGACCGATATTAATTGTTTCAACTATAGATACAATTACAGTCGAGATGGGCATTAATAAAACTTTATTTCTCACTTTGTAAACAGTCATTTGCAATATTAAACATTTAATCATGTGCAGTTGTACGCTATATCAAAGCTAACCTTCAAACTACAACACTTTCTCATATAAAAACACGTTCAAGTACTATATAGTAGTAAGACGTTTCCTCTCTGAATCATATGCGTTCAATATATTATTAAGTGAAACAGTTGAGTGACATTCCATTTGAACCTACAGCAAATTTCCTATAATTTGATATGTGATTGTAGTATCAGTGTATGAAAATTTAGAGGATACAAGCTCATCTTCCTTTGTAACTATGATTGCTAAATATGAGGTTCTCAAAGAAAATGAGATAAAATTCTGATAATATGAAGAGATAAGAAATTTTAGTTTATGCCATTTTAAAGCCAAAACATTTCTGAATTTGGGACACTCAAATTTTTTTCTGGGCTGTCTCTTGGTTTTTAAATAATATAAGAAATGCCGTACGGGTATGTCATCAAAGACTATAATTTTCTCTTTATTTCAAAATTTTGAAAAATTCTTGATTAATCTTATTGAATGTTCTATAATTTTTCGTGACATAATAGAGGAAAGTAAGCCAAACAACTTTTGTTCCAGGGATACTAGTCGATCTTGCACTCTAGAAGTGGTGAAGGTTTGATAATTCTTCTCCAGCTAAAATAGCTGGAATGATCCGAATTACCCTGAATTCATTTTTAAGGTGAAAAAAGTGATTGATAGTGGTGTCAATGTTGGAAACACTGTACCACACCAGTTCATTCGTTCAACGAAATATTTTCAGGTCCCATAGAAGACACATTGGCCTATCGGATCGTATCATTTTTTTTCCCTATATGAATAGTTAAAAAATGAGTTATGAGATGGGGAAAGAAGTCAACATGATTTTAGCTGGAGTAATCCGAATTACCCCGACTAGATTAGCTTATTGATCCAAATTATCCCAAATGGGGTAATTCGGATCAGCTCGATGGGACTTTTGCTATTTTGATTATAACTTTTTTCTGGTACGTGCTTTTCAGGAGATTCTTTCGCCAGTTGATCGAGGACACTTTGATCTAGTCACGATAAAAAAATCAAAACTCTATCATGTAAAGTAAATGGGAACGAACAAAAACAAAATGAGTTTTTAAAGTTTTGATCCGAATTTCCCTAAGCGAGTGTATATGTCACAGTTGACATGTGAATTTAGTTGAGTTCGGAATACTAGATAGATACTATAAAAAAAAAACGAAACAAAAAGAAATGAAAAGAAGAGAAAAGAAAACTCTAAATACAAATTTCATAAGATGAATAAAATTTTATGAACAACTTAGAATATTTTATACGAACAATATATCGCAAAGGATATTCTGATTCGCCACACTAAATATATACATAAGCTGTTTTAGTTTTTGTAATTAAAAACCTTCTGACTGAATATTTTTCGTTAATCTGAATGCACTACCACGTTGATAATATGAGTCATACGTTAATTGCTGTTGGACAAAGCACTTATATCTTGATACTAAAAGAACGTAATATACAGAGGAAAGGATTAGAATTATCATGTTTTTTTATACTGTGATAAAATTATTGTTGTATAATTCTATAAGAAATCAACTAGTAAATATCAATACTTGATTTTTATAATAATACACTTATTCAGAAATAAAGTTATAATTAAATATTAATTCATGAATTCAATCCGAACTTTACAAAAATCCATCAGACATTATACCTCATCTATTGCACTATTTCTACAACAGATTGTCCTATAAATTTAGTCAGAACTAAAAATCATTTAGTACGATATCATATTATACTGATAAAAGTACTAATCCAGTTCGATTTAGTTATTTTAGGAAGCCAATTTTATCCGCATCACCAATTCTCTGCTCAAAATCATCCTATTCAAACCAAGGATTATTCATTATGATTTTATAGCGCACTAAAAAAGACAGCCATCTAACTCAATTTACTCTTTTCTTCTTCAAAGTCAATTTCACTATTTCCATCATCTCTTTGCTCGAAATCTTCCCAAAATTAACTAAATTTCTATTGATATCCAAAATAGAATACTTCCTCATTAAAATCTAGCGCAAATGAACTAGCAAAAAAATATTTGAATTGATTTTCCTTTTTTTTTCCTTCAATTTTGCTGATAGGTCGATTATGTTTGATCCGTATGTATCCTTTAGATACATTTATTCTATATACAAAACACCATCTCCTACACATTCAAACATTTGAAAACAATCTATATGTAAACTTATGAAATAAAAAAAGATTTGTTGGAAGAAAAATGAAACTACTATACATTCAAATTGTTCAAATTAATCAATATCTCAATATGCTCGATTTAAAAACAAAGTTCATGAAAATTGTTCTTTCGAATAGAAAGAGAAAAAAATTAATTCAGTTGATGTCACTATGCTCCTGAGTCGTAAAGAAAGGTAGCAAATATCTCCAATACGAGTAAAGAAAATAATTATTTATATGAATGACAAACTATTCATTTCACATTTAAAACAAAATATAGTTATACAAAAAAAAACAATCTGTAACTCTATACAATGCAAAACTGATATTCCAATCTCAACTAGGTTCCAAACTCGCTTGCCACATATATGAAGTGAAAGAACAAGGATAGACTTACTTGCACTTGATTATCATTTAAACTGAACCATCGTTCAACTTTATCTACATAATTCATTTGTTCTTGTTCCGGCGACCAAAATTCAATTATATCAGTTAAATTTTCACCATGTACTTCAAAATCGACATCGATAATATTATTTTGTTTCATTGCCATATACATATGAAAACACATTAATCTTTTATAACGTCCATCAAGACGTACATGAATTGATTCTAAATCTTTGAATGTTTTAATAGTAGTTGGTTCATGTACTTGAATTGAGTGATTTGAACCAAGTAGTTTTTCACCTTCAGCAACAATTAATAAAGATTCTAAATCTTTCCGTAAAATTTTGACAGTATAATAATCATCATTCGAGTTATTTTTCATTAAACATATGTTACCACGATCAATATGATGTTCAATGGAAACGTACATGAGAATACCATTACCAGGATCATTTATATCAGATAAATTTAATAAATGTCTTAATTTTGTATTTCCAAATGATTTTTTAAATATACGTACAGCGACAACATGTTGTGCTGAATATTTATTTTGAGATATTTCACATTGCAACATATTAGATTTCTTGTTTTGTTTTGATACATTAATAACTTGTCGACGAAAACGATGTCTTGCACTAGCACTTGATTCCAATGGCCTTGATGTTGAAGTACTTGACGGTCGATGTGCATGTGAAGGATCGAACATTCGAACATACACTTCTTGAGCCAAAATAAAATCAGAATCATCATCTAAAAACAATAGAAATAATTAGATCTTTCCAACAGTATACTTCAACAAAACAATAACTCTATTTAGAAAGCTACGTGCAATGTCGATGTAGAATTTCCACGCATTATATTACATAGTTCTCCGTCTCATACAATTTTACGTTCCTTTAGCTCGATCTCAATGTGAAACAGTCAAGAAGCAAATGAATAACTTATAGTTTCTATGATTTCAGATGAATAAATCACAACTTACGTGAATAATATAATGTATTCGATTCAATAGATGCATTTAAAATTCCATTATCAATCATTTCTTGAGCAGTTTTCATCAGCTAAAAACAAATCAGTTTAAAATAATATAAGAAATACAAATGCTTTGAATTAAGACTTCAATAGGACAAACCTGAATAATAGAAATCTGTAACGATCGGCTCATGTCTTTGAAAGTGATTTCCATATTAGCTCCTTTCATACATAATATATTATGTTCGATGATATTGTGTTGTAGCAAGTTATTACCTAGAAGAAAAATCAGCCTCATAGATAAATCTAAACAAAAGAATTTTCATTTGAAACTTTGCTCATGCATAACTCTAACAATATATAGAGTGTCCTGAAATTTTCAGCAACAATGGTTGCTTCCTTTTTGAGATGCAGAATGTTGAAAAAGAATTGATTTTTAGCATTTTTTTACAAAATGTAGTCAGTTGTTTTAGGTATGAAATATTTCAACAAGAAAGCATCCGTTTCGAGTGAAAATTTTAAGGCAAGTTAAGTATTATGAAACTTATTTCTGAACAAAATTTCTGATCAAAATTCTGGTCTTTTGGTTTTTTTTAATCAGACTGGATATTCTTGCTAAGGCACATTGTGTAACTCGAGAAGGAGAGCAGGTAATTCTTTTTAGCTATAGTGTGAGTGTATTGAGAGTCCATAATCTCTATTTTTTGTGATTAGCTTCCTCCTAGTGTAAGAAAAAGCCTCTTCAGCTTCTAAGGATTAAATTGTAAGTGATAATACTCGTTGTAACATTTCTTATATTTCACGTAAGTTATTAGATCTTTCATTGCTTACAGAAATATAAGATTTTGTTCAATTTTATGTTTGTAAGAGAGGCTCAATCCATGTGTATTATTTGTCTCTTAGAACGTACCCGCTTTTTTTTGTGCCAATTTTTGATGAATATCTAATAAATGTTCGAATTTTTCAACAGAATCCAAATATATTACTGACTTGTTAAAACTAAAAGATAGAAATAGACATGAAGATAGTCTCATAATGTACGTACAAATAATTCAACATAAAATAAGCCGATGATTGTTTTGTCTTCTCATTCTTGAATAAATCTGAGATCAATTTTGAACGAGAAACACTAAATGGTGAGAGATTTTTACATTTCATACTATTAGTTAATATAGTTAAACATTTTTGTGCATCAATTAATGGTGATAATGATAAAGAATAATACCAAAGAGCAGCTTTCAGAAAATCTTTTTTATAATCAAATATTTTAGCCATATATCCCTATGCAAAGGCAAAAGCAGTATCCCAGAACGAAGCCGAGCCATCGGATCCCATCGGGCGGACTTTATACCGGCAAGATGCCATCGGAAATAACGGAGAATCCCGTGACCCGGATTTCGACGCGAATTCCGTCCAGATCCGATTAGGTTCTGACTGGATCCTGTCGATTTTAGTCGAATTCCGACTAAATCTGATGAAATCTGGATCGAATTTCGGGTCACAGGATTCTTTGACCTAGGATGGTGAGAAATATTAGCGAATATTTTGTACTATTTATTCTACATACTTTTAGTTGCAATTCTATAATTACGTTTGTACTCTTATTCGTTCTTCCAAACTTAATTACATCGGATAGTTTCTCATAAGCTTGATCATAATTACCACATTCTAAATCATTTTCAATACCCTTGAAATAATATTCAATTTTGACATCATCACTATTGAATATTCTACAAAAGAAAATAAAACAATATTTTTCACATTAAATACATTTATTTGCAAAAATCTTACTGATCATCAGACACTTTTTTGTCTAACGAATCAGCAGTCATTTTTTGTTCATTTTTCTTCGTCAGCTTATCAACTTTTGTAAGATTATCCATTGTGTTTACTTTTTCATCACTCATTTTCGAAACTGAAGATAATGGCTGCATTATATTTAATTTTTCAAAAAAAAATTAATCTAAAAAGCATAACAACAAAGCAATAACAATATACATTGGAAAAGTAACAGATGTAGAATACTACAGGCAATAAAAAAATGTGACATTATCTAGGCGAGATATTATCTCATATATTGTATACTACTCTATTTTGTCTTTTTTTAAATAAATAAATGATAAAAAAAACGAACTTCTCTGTTTTTTTTGGCTGCTTATCTATGGATATTTCATAAGATGATATAACGGGTGGGGCAGATTGCATAAATAATTATTTTGATTAAACATTGAAATATGCTCTGGAAACATATAAAAATAGAATACTAATAAACAAAGAACTCAAGCTTCTCAAAGTGTATCATGACCTCAAATTATCATTTAATTATATCTGAGATCATGAGTTCTTCTTAAAAATAATCCATTTGTTCTTATATTAATATTATCTTTAAAATTTTTTCATTACTCTATTTAAGTTTCTATCAATTAAATTTATAGAATAAATTAGATGATTATATTATTTTAAGGATAAAGATCGTATATTTTATTTTGAATATGATTTTTTTCTACTAGTACAACAAATTGGTATATTACAAGACTAATATTTTAAAATACTTTTAAAATCATTAGCAAAATAAAAGTTTCTTAACTGAAATAATTATATTACAGTTTAGATACAAATTGTTCTTTTTGTAAAAATTGATAATGCATTTTAATGATTATAATTAACAGCAGATAGTTCAATAAATAATCATTGCACCTGTGGTGTTATTTGATTATGAAATATAATTTTTTGTTGTGAATATTGATTAAAATGTATTTTAAAAATTACGTAGATTAATTGTTGTCGAAAACGTTCTGATACACATATATATATGTAGAATGGACACTAAATATATAACAAAAAAGAGAAACTCAGCAAAAAAAATATTATTTCATCTTACCACAAAATATAAATAGTATAAAAATATTGCAAAAACTCTGAAAAATTGTATGTATGCATTAGAAATTTGATCATTCATAAGTGTTGTATCTAATGCTATAATACTAACAAGAATATATGGTACAAGAGTAAAAATATCAAAGATAACATGTACCAAAACCATTATAGTCATTTGTTTATCTAATTCTCGTCGAACAGTAGGCACTGTTCGATGAGCTAATTGTCTTATATTATGATAAGCTAGAAGACCAAATAAACTAGTAATTAGAAGAGGAAGAATACCAGAAAGGAAAAGAAGAAAACCATATATAGTATACTGCTGAAAAATTGAATTTGTAATTGAACAAGCTGCATTTCCTGTTTTTGGTAATATTATTAAATTGTAGTATTTTAAATAAGGAACACCATGTAAGAGCCAAACAAATATAAATATAATTATTAAAATACGAGCTAATTTAATATTATTTTCACGACGTGTATGTGCAGTAGAATTGGTTGAAATATATTGATCAATTGTCGCAAGACATATGCATGTCAAAGACATTAATATAGATAATTGATTAATATATACTCGAAATTTACAATAAAATGATGACATATGTGTCCAGTCAATATCAAAGCCATTAGTCGTTATTCGAGAAAGTAAACCAGTAAGTAAAAGTCCAATATTAACAAATGACATAACAATTAAATAAAATGCACAAGAATTTTGTCGAAAAGTTTTAAGACTAGTAAAAACCATAATATTAAGAAATCCACCTATGATACCAATAATAAGCATTGGTATGCCCATATATATAGATATTTGTTTTGTTGCATAATTAAGTGTTGATATTATTGATGACGACATTTTATCGTCTAAAACCTAATTTTATTTTTCTAAAAGAATATACTTATTTTAGTTCTATATAAAAAAAAATACAATATAAAATTCATAATAGAAGACTCAATTCTTATTATGCATCTTTTATCTAGATCTTTTTAAATTTATTCGTATGTGGAATACTCTTGAAAAAACATGTTCTCTAGGCTATAGGTTCATTAAATCAAAGAAGAGACATTAAAAGTTGATGTAGATAGAGAGAAAAGAGTATCTTTCAGATTCTCTACATGGAAAAAGTCATGTTGGAGGCTTTCATATAATAGAAGACTTTCTTCAAAGATCTGTATGCTAGAATATAATAGAAGGATCGGAATGATTGAATATGTTGGATATTCTATTCGTGAAAGATCACGTATTCAGAGAATCTTCCATAAGATACAGATGTGCATTCATTTGACTGCGAAATTTAATTAAAGATAAATAGAGTATTACGCATTTTATCGTGTTTTTTACGGATTAATGCATGACTATCAGAAGAACATTTGTTGATTCATAAAGAGCTATTTTATCATATCATTATTCGGAAAATGCTTAAAAGAATTTAATGAGATGTTTGCTCATTATTGAGTCTTATCTCAACAAATATATTTTTATAAAATAACATAATAAAATAATTGAATTTTATCACTTAGCTGTTTTAAAAGATATAAAGTGAACAACATTTAAATATCACAAGAGGCTTATTAAAATCAGTAAAACTTTCATTGATGATGTGCTATTCTTATGGGAGAAACATCATTTCCTTTGAAAGTACATAAGAACTTGAAAACAATTACTGTAAGAACCAGGATCCAACAAGGCCTGTTTTGCCTAAACCGGATCAACTTACGACAGATTGTGAACTTCTCTAGCCTTCCTATACCTACCATATGTTTTCATTTGCCTGACCTACCTCCTATATAATTTTTTACATGCTAATATTGTCATATTGTTTGGATGATAATTGAAGATTATGTTAATAATAATAAGGCAAGAAAACTCTATCATTTGATATCAACCAATTAGAGAAAGATATTTACAGGTAGTAAAAAAAGTATTCGATCATCCCGTTTTAGTCTTATATGAAGATTTGATTCAAATAAATTCTTTACAAAGATAGGTTCTTGTGGAATATATGCAGAATACAGAAGTTTGTTTGAATAAAAAACCAATATGTTTTGAAATTCAGCAAAATCTGTTTCTTATTTTGAAAAAGTTATAAATAGTTCTAGAAAGGATCTTCAATCCTAGTCTGTTTTATAGTTTTAATACTGAATACGTCTGATTATTCCTTAATGGAAGCAGAATTTTGTAGTGAATATTCTTACGCAAGAAAGTGGCAAAGAATAAAAGTGCATAAAAATGTCTGGATATTTTTCACTATCTATATACTTGTAAGGAGTATATGGATTCTTAATGCAGTGAGACTTGAAGAAAATACAGTTTTCTATATACCATTTGATAAATCTTGAGGTGCTCTACAAAACTTCATATGTGCTTTTTCAATGCAAGTTTACTATCAAATTTAGCAGCAATCTATTTTTCTTGAAAATTTCATGATTTTTTGCAAAAAATGATTTTCAATCTTAAAATATACTGGTTTACTATGTAAATATTATCATTAGATAGAGTAAACAAACCTCTCTATTCTACATACATTTCATAAGAACCTACCTTTGTAAAGGATTTATTTAAATAAAGTCTTTATATGAGACTAAAACGAAGTGGTCCAATACTTTTTTGACGAATTGTATTTATAGAAAATACATAAATAAAAAGGTTAATATTTAGAAAAAAAAGAATTTTTTACTACTAACATCTTGAATAAATTTATGAAGTAGTTAAAGAAAACTTACCGAAATCAAGCATTTTATGATAATATAAATATAATAAAGTGAATAATTAGAATTAACAAACAATTTATATGATGCAGTAATAAAAATATGATTTTAATGCATGAACGATACCTTAGCTTAACGAATCAAAGAATTGTTTAAGTAAATGAGCAATAAATGATTTTTCATGATATCTAAGATGTTTATATTGAAGCAGAATGATAAAAGTTCCCATTTGATGTTATAGATTCAAAAATATCTCCATTTTATCTTTTCATGACTAGATTTTCTGCTAAAAAAAAATGAATCTTTCTATTGAAAACCTTATAAAACATGACAAGCAAGCAAATTCAATGACCCGTTTAGACTTCTGCCAGGAACATCAGGAATACTTTTAATAAAAATACTATATTTCTTCCTCAAATAAATCTTCTACAATCTCATATACATCAACCAAAAATGAACAGAATAACTTATTTAAATTTCTTCAAGAATTTCCATCATATCAGCTTTATTTTCATTATATCAATATCATCCTTTCCTTTTCACATCAAAAACAAACAATAATATTATTAAACAATTTCCTGACAAAAATTAAATTTCAAAAGAAATGCAAATACAAAAACAAAAAGGATAAGAAAAACATGCATACAATCTATATGAGAGTTCACACAAAGAAAAGCGATAAATACATCAACATAAATAATGACTTTGAGCTAAATTAAATTAATAAACAAGAAAAAGAAATTCATGAGGAAAAAAAACCAATAAAACCATATGTGTATTAATGTATAAAAGGAAATAAATTACAGAAAAAAAAAGAAATAAAAGTTTTTAATTTAAATTGAACTATTTATATTTCTATTTACTTCATAAATAGAAGTTTTTATATCAACTCCATTTGTTAATGATTGATTACCTTCAACAATTGTTGGTGGTAATGATGATAATGATGATTTTATTATTTTTTTATTAAATAATTGAAACAAATAAAACCATGATGGAAGTATAAAATTAATTAATAATAAACATATTATTGATTGATAAATAAGTGAATTACGTATTGTTTGAAATACATATGATTGTATAGGAAATAAATATAATATACTTAATGATATTATTAATGAAATAATAATACGATTATATTTCCATTTTGAATCTAATCTATTATAACATATATGAATAAATGTATCAATAAATACAATTGGTAAAACATATAACCAAAGTGCATTAGCAAAATTAAATGTTAAATTATGAAATAAATATAAACAAGTTAAAGTACTTGTTAATAATGTAAGTATATGTAAAATAATTAAAAAACTTATTTTAAATGATATAAATGTAATTAGAAAAATAAATAATATTAATAAAAATATTAATAAATGCATTTCAATACGTATTTGTTGTAAAGATTCATAATTTGGAAAAGTTAAACTATAAGGAAATATAGATGGTATTGAACTTTGATTTGTATAAGTATACATATTATTCATTGTTTGAATATCTTCATGATCACCTGAAATAAAACAAAAAAAGTAAATAAATATATTTTATTATAAAATTTATTTACCTTGAATAGATTTATATTGACAATAAAATCTTGATGCAATTATTTTTGTATGATTTTTTTCCTCTAATACAATTAAATCATTACGTGAATATGGTGATATACGAACATTTAATGGTGTATCTCCATGAATTATTTCATTAGGTTTTTGCGTTTCGAGCCATAATAATTTAAATGTATTTGTTCTTGTTTGATCATGACATTTATTAATTAAAGAATTTATTTCATATTTAATTTGTTCATTTTCATAATTAATTTCTTCTGGTATTGTAAACATAATAACAGGACCAATATTAAAATCATCTACTTGTGATTGCATATGTTTTCGTAATGTATATGCATCACGTGGAAGAAATTTATCATCAAATAAACGTGTATCAATTGAATAAGTAAAATAAATACTAAATATAAGAATTATAATTAATAATAAACATAAAATAAATGATAAAATTTTTTTAAATATTATATTAAAATTTTCGAATGAAAATATTTTTGTATTAAAAGAAACTTTTTTTTTTGATTTTGTATAATAATCATTGGATAAACGAAAACAACATAAACAATGACGACGTGATGATAAACGTTTTAATGTTATAACAAAACATGATGAAAAAAATGTTAAATGTATTATATAATTAATAAATATATATAAACTTAATGTTAAACAAATAAGTTTTGTTGATGACATTGGAGAAAATATTGATAATGAGAAATAAATTATTGATATAATTACTGTGGATATGAAAAAATATGGATGAGTTGATTCAATAATTGATGGAAGAATTTTTTCAATATCAATTTCAGATGTTACATCATTTATTGTTATTGAATGTTCTTTTAGAATTCGATGATATTCACCACATATTATTGAAGAACGCATACACTCAATAACTAAAATTTATTAAGAAAATTTTATCAAAAACAATCAAAAAGAATTGTGGAAGTACAAGAGGAAAATTTCACATTTTTCTTCTCACTGACTATAATAGATATTTTAGTTATGATCCATCATATAGATTGTCACAGATACACTACATAGTTAATGTATTGAATGCAGAGTTAGGATGAAATATAAATGATTTTAAGATGTCTGTTCTTTGCACTTCTGCAGATGCGAGACTAGAAATTTTCAGTTTGTAGATGATGACTTTGGAAGAAAAAAAATTTCTGTCTTCGACCAACGGTCAACTTGTTTTTTTCTCCAGGTATTGTTTTTTTTCGGAAGAAGGAAGAAAGATCGATCTCTCATGATTGTTTTTTTTAATTCATCTCTATCCTTTTTTCCGACACTCAGTATAATGTATTATCATTAGTATCTCTCATTATCAACATACATGAACAAGTGATAACAATTTACAAATCGAATCAAAAATTGACAACATCATTCATTCAGGACATTTTACTTCTGCAAAGATTACACTACAAACTTTTTTGTGAAACATGATCTAAAAGGAGTGTTATAGTATATAGTGGTAGGAATTTGGACCTTCTTCCTTTTCACTGACCACGACAAACATCAATTTGAACGTATCATAGATCGTGAAAGGCAGCCTTAGTAACATCTCTCTCTCCTCACAGATTGTAAGAGACACATTGGTAAATTTTCTCATTTATGAAATGGGCAACTCCATGATGTTTCACATGCTAATTCTGAAGAGATTGTATCAACAACATTCTTAATAGTTTCTTAACTTACTAATAACAATAAAAATAAGAAGAGCCATTGGTTCAATAATTTGAATACCAAAAAGAGATAATAAACCAAATGTAGCACCAGTTGATAGACCAATACTAACTATTCCACAAATTGGTAAATATCCAACGGATGTATGAAAATTGCCTTGAATACTTAGAAAAATAATAAATAAGATAAAAAATATTATAACCATTAAACTCATATATAATCCTTCTTCATGTGCTTTTTTACTAACAACATCAGTTATAGCTGTTGATGTCGACGGATATAAATCAAGTAATATTGATTTATATTCTTCATTAAGATAACGTAATACTTCACGTTCCCATTGTAATGCTAATTGATGCATTTCTGTTGTTGATATATTTAATGAATAACGAAGACGAAAAAGTGGAACATACGAAATAATTTTTTCTATTGGTGCTTCAGTCGTTGTTTTTATATCATTGTTTTCGTCATTATCACCATCCTTATTCTCATCATCTTCACCTTCATCATAGTCATCAATAATTGCTGTTGCATTTGTTAACTTATAATCTTTTCCAAACATAAATTCTGGAAGACCAGTAGCACTTCCTGATGAATCAAAATAATATCCATGTTTCGGAGGTAATAAACGTGACATAGCTTGATAAAATTGTTCTGTTAAGATATAATTTCCATCAATCATACATGCATGATCTATTTTAATACATAATGATGAATAATTATATACAATAGAATTATTTGTATTATTTATTCGCATAGATTGAATCTGTTTATCTAATAAATAAATCTAAGTACGAAATATTTATTTATGACAAAAAAAAATAATTTTTTTTTTGGTACCTCTTGAATAGTTGCATTATTAAGCATATTTGTTTCATTTGTATTTAATTTTCTTTTTATTATAATATCTAATGCTGGATAAAGATTTAATTGTTGATGTATACGTAATTTTATATCATTTCCAAAAATTTCTTTCGTACGAAGTGCATTTTTCATTGCTTTACCATTATGCATTAAAAAGTCATTTTGATCGAATGAACGTATTTGCATAAATAAAAGAAAACATACTGTAAGTCCAATAGCTACAAATGAACTAAAAGCAAGTATTGACCATGAAAAACGTATTAAAAATTTTGAATAAATATTTGAAATTTGCTTCCATTTAGAATTTGATTTTTGTCGAATGGAATTAATACGCATTTGAAAACGATTTGATCGTTCCATTGATGAAAATTATTAATACAAGAGATTCTTCTATATATTAACCTATTATTAAATAAAAATGCAAATATTAAATAAAAATAATAAGTTATTCATCAAATGTATATTATTACTAGGCTTTTTTTCTTTTTCTGCTTTATTTATATCTATTTAATACCTATAATGGAATGTGTAGGAGGAAGAAGAAAATAAAAAGAGATTCAACATTCTATCACATATATATAATTTTAAAAAAAATCGTTTGAAAGAATGTTACATGTCATGATAATAAGTAAACGTGAGAATTTAAAAATTGATATTTACAATAGTTATTATTAACTAACTAATACAATATATCTATTCTCATCACGAATAATCTGGTAAGATAAATAATTCGATAAATAATACTCTAACTGATAATATTTTATATATGTTTTTCAAAAGTATATTCGAGTGAAACTAGTATTAAAATGAAGTAATCAATCTAATACGACCATATGGAAGAAAAGAAAAAAAAAAAGCGAAAAATAGTATATGAGTATGTGGGAGGAATGCGAGAAAACATCACGCCATATATATGCATTATTTCGTTTTATGTACAAAATGAAAATAAATACAATCTAGTCAAAAAAAAATGTATTTGATCAAAACAAAGATTATATTTCATATTTTTACATACCATTAATAAACTACACTTTGTTTTCTGTTGCTATGTTGTCAGTTTTGAAAATATTAAAAGTTTTTTAGTTTAAAGATGATTTTTATACTAAATATTTTATATAAATATGTACAAACAAGTAAAAAGAAGAAATAAAATCGATTGACTGATCATTTTAGACATATATATACGTATATATTTGTGTTTCTGCATAATAAAATTATTTGACCTTGGTATCAGCATCAAATTTTACTTTTTTTTTCTTATATTTCAATTCTTTATATTGTCTAAGTTTTCTATTTATTTAATCTTTAATTGTTTTTTTTTATATACTTTCTAAAGAAAGGACAATACATGTAAAAGAAAAGACAAGCAATAAGATAAAGAAAATACGATAATGACGAAAAAAATCGAGAGAGAGAGAGAGAGAAAGAAAAGGGGAAAATATGTAACTATTACCTAGACAGCAATACATGCTCATTTTAAATATTTAGTTTCATAAAAATAAGAGAGATAGAAAGATGAGAGAAATAGTTTTTTAAACATTTGGTACTGGTGTGCCGGGTGCTGGAAGTCCGGTTTTACCGAGAACAGCACGATTAAATAAACCAGAACCTCGTTTTAATTGTTCCTAAAAAGGAAACAAAAAAAAAGAAAATATTTTTCTTTTAAACTTTAATAAAATACGTACCGTTTTGCTTAAATATTTATATGCATCTTGCCAATTAGCATAAATTGGTGTTATAGGTAACATTCCAGCACGAAGTCCACTTCGACTAATTGTTGTTACAGTTGTTACAACACTCAATGGATAAGTAACTGTTTGAGCTATGAACTAAATAATTATTATTCAAAAGAAAAAAATTTATTTTATTAAATTACATAATGTTAAATTTCGGTCATTTTAATCATCAAAAGGTACAGAGTGATTCATTTGTTTTTTCTATTATTGCAAATTAATCGTCAAGTACATAATACACGAGAAAAAAAAAGTGGCGTGATCATATTGAATGAAATGATGACTAACTTTGTCTTATTTACATATGCATTAATAAAAGTAAATAAATACTTTGAAATCAAAAGTCCAAAGTATTCAAGGGTCTTGTGTTTATATTCTTTTGAAAGGAGATGATATCATTGATTTATAGGTGAATAGATTATCATTTTCATTCAAACAAAAAAATAAAGTAAATTTACACAATTTTTTTATTACAATTAGTTAGTTTAGAAATAATTCATTCATTTTTAAAGAAAATTCTAATCGAATTTTTTGGAAATAATTTTAGAAGTCGAACAAAACATTCTTAATAATAATTTTATATATAGATAAAATAAAATTTTATAAACTAAGATATTTACAGATATAAAAAAAGTGATAATTTAGTATAATAATTCTTTATTATTCGAAATAAACTTACCGCAGCAATGTATTCATATATAGATACCATTTCGTTTTGTAACGGTAATTGTGTTTTTAGTAAATGTATAATAACATTTGTTAAAATAATTGTTGAAACTTCAAGTAACCATCGAGGAATAAGTCCACTATATGTATATACAATAAAATACAAATAATATGTGATACAAAAGTCTTTGCCCAAATGTCAGAGTCTGTTAAACCATATTGAAGAACTATAACTTTTGTAGCAAACATATTTTTTCAGAATAAATGTAAGAAGAAGAAAAAGGTGAAAATCAAATATCCCTAGAAATGTTTCTCTGTAATTTCACTGTTTTCCTTTTTTTCTATTCATTTGTTTGTATCAAAACAGATATGAAAAAGCAAGTTTAACAATGATTTTTATATTACAAAGAGTATTGCTTCCAGTAGTGTATTTAAAGTCAAATCTATATTTGCTGTTTTTATATCATATTATAACCTCTGAAAGAGACTATCTAATCTGACTGTTCTTTCTATCTGACTGTATTGCAACGAGAGGAATACATTTTTACGAACATAGGATTCAGTTTGTATACAATTTCCACTGATAGTCCATGTTAAAGACCCTATGTCATAAAAATTTCAAAATTTTTTGTTTAAAGAATGAAGAATCGATCTATGAAAATTTTTTACCAAGGCTGATATTGATTGCATTTTATTATAAATGTTTTGTTCCAATTAGGACCATATAGCTTAAAATAACTGGAAAATACAAATTTTTCAAGTTGTAAAAACGTGTTTAGGGATATTTAAATTTTAATATTTCTTCTTCTCACATTCGTTTTGATAAAAAACGCCTGTTATCAAAATTGTAGTTCAGATTTTGCTCTTTTTAATACAAAAAAAAATTGGTTGATTAAAAAGATGGCAATATGGTTAAATGGACTCTAACATTTGTGCAAAGACTTTTGCATGGCATATTAATATATAAAAACAAAATCATAAAAATTGAAATTTACATACACAAAAAATCCTCCAATTCCTTGTTGTTCATATATTTCTTTTATATTTTGAAATATGTTTATTGATGAATACAATTTTTCTCGACCAATAAATTGACCCATACATCGAACAGCCATGACTAATTTATAATCAGATGTTTTTTTTCAAAAACACAAAAAATAAATTTCATACTACCTTGAAAAGGATGAGAAACTAATATTCCCCATGATTGACATCGTACTTCACGTAAAACCTTTACAAAAAAAATTAATTTTTTAAAAATATTAAATTTTTTTTCTACATACTTTTTGTATACATTTATTCCATGTTGGTTTTACCTGGTCATTAGGTACTCGAGATTCAACAGGACCAAGAAGCTAATTAAAAAGAACAAAAGAATATCAAATATAATCAGAAAATTCTTTTTAAATAATTGACTTCATCAATTTTTGTTGTTGTATACCAACAAACAACTTTAGATAAAAGTGAACAACCAAAACCACGATATAAACCAGTAAAACCATCAATATCATAAATATATTTCACTAAATAAAAAGAAAATTTATTACAAGAAAAAAAAAAAAGAAATTAAATAATCAAACTAACTGTAACGGAAAGCATTTGGATAATAAAGAACTTCTTTACGAAATAAATTAGTTCCACGAAATATTGGTAATGGTTCATAACCCATCTAAAAAAAAGAAAATTTTGATTATTATATTAAAATTAAAAATTATTTATTTTAATATATATCTCACTTGCATTAATATTCGTGCATAAGCTAATGGATGTCCCAAAGCAAGTTGAATAGTAGTTGCTTTTAATACTGTAAATGTTGGATTAGCAGAATTTGGTGTTGATGTATATCCACCTGTTGGTTGTTGACGAACTGCAGTTCCTGGTTGTACAGGCTGTTGAATTGGTGTTATGATACGTTCAGCTGTTTGTAATATTGATGCAGGTGAAGTTCCATGAACTTGATCAGGATTTTGAAGATCATCATTTATCACAGAATTCTAAAAAAATGATTTTGTTAAATTTTTATTAGAAAATTAAAAGAACATACATCAGATTTTGTTGTTGATACAGGTGGAGGTGTAGCCATAGTTTGTGTCAATTGAAACGATTAAGAATTTTTATGAGTAAATAATACAATTTATTTGATTGATAGAATAATGTTTATTTATTTCTATTTTGTTGTTTTCTTAATTTTATTTTTTAAATTAAAAAATTTTTTATGACAAAAAATATTCTAATAAACTTTCAGAAATGTTTTAAAAAATTTTTTTTCTTTTTTTTTTTGAAAATATCTTCTATCTATTAGCGTCATCTACATGTTACTATAGTAACCATTAGATAAATGTCATTAAGAATGAAAAGAATTTGTATTAATCATTTATAGTTTTTTTTAAAGGAAAAAGAAGAATGTACGGATTGGAAATAAATCAATTAGCTGATTTACTTAAACAATCTGATCCAAATAAATATGATTCTGACAGTGATGATGAACAAGTATTTATCAATAAATATTTTTCTTAATCGTAATTTGTAAAACTTTTTTAGCCAAAGAAAAATACCGCTGCTGATTTAACACCTGCAAATTTTGTTTCACAAGCACAAAAAACTGCTCATACGATTGATGATACAAATTCTACAAAATCAAAAAGTAATTTTATAAAATATTGCGAAATTATTGAAAAATTTTTATCATCTTAAAGAACCTTCAACTATTAATTCAAAAGATATTTGGCATATTGATGAAGTGCCTGATAATAATGTGAAAATTCATGATGAAGTTGACAAACGACCACAACCAGAGTAAATATAGATATATTAAATATATAATTTTAAGTTAATTTTTTCCTGTATTAAGATATGAAATGCATTATAAACAACGAATTACAACAGAAGATGTTTTTCTTCAAATGGGCAATAAAAATCCATCATCAGCTAGCTGCGAAGATCTTGTAGTGAGTTATTTCAAAAAATTCATATCATAATTTTGTAGAATTAAAATAGTACATATTATAGGAAGATAAGTTATACTTAGTATTTCATAAACAAACCTATTCAATTAGTATTATCAAACTTTGATTTTTTTGTGGTCCTATTTATTCTAACATTCAGAAATGCTTATAGAGAATATAACGATGAATAATAAGGAGAGGAACACATATAAAAGGAAACAAACCGTCAATGACTCAGATAAAAAAAATAGGGTGACACTATAATATAAAAGAAAAGGATACAACAAGTGAGATAGGATAATTATTTATACCATCTTAGTAACACTAGCTAATTACTAAAGATTAGCATTATAAAGAGAGAGTACATTTAATAGAGCGCTAACATAGTACAATAAAGTATAATTAGTTACTAATCTAGAAATTCTAGCTATGTTAGCAGTAATAAATAGTATTTTCTCTTCAATTTCTTAATCCTCTTCATTGAAAAAATGTAACTACGTAACTCCATCTTTACATAATCTATAATAATTATTTAAAAAAAAAAATCTTCTAAAAACGAGAACAAGTTTAAATCAGATGAGTGCATGTTTTTCACTTCTTTGAGATGTATCATTTGACATATACATCAAGTAATCCTCCATAAATAAATGAAAAACGATGTACAACATTTGTAAATTAAAAGCAATAAACTAGATGTATTGCAACTGTAAACGTCCTGCTAAATACTTCTTTGGAGGAAGTTTGACCAGCATACAGATATTTCCAACTTGTTCAATGCTCACTGAATGTTTTCGAGATATCTGTTGTCAGTGAATCCTAACCATAATTTAGCTATACGATGAATCTATTGTACTTAAAGAAATAAACTTTCTATCATGTACCTAACATGTATATATTAGCTACGTAGTCTTCAATTAATAAATGAAAATTTGAATTACTGTCTCAGTTATATTTCCATCTGTCGGAATCATTGACGATTCTATTGCATACTCTAATATTATTTTTTATCTTTTGAAGTATCGTTCTCAAGATGAAAATGATTTTATGGATCGAAGCTTAAATGAGCTTGAAATAGGATTAAATTATTTCTGAGAATAGTTAAAATGACTATAAGTGGTACGATCATCTAACCAGCTATTGTTTATGCTATTATCCATCATTAGAAATTTCTTGTTATTTGATATTATATTTTAAATATATTTTAGGTTAAAATTCAGTTACCAGATACAAAATTAGCGGATATTATTTTGGATATAACAAAATCCTTTCTTGATTGTCGTTGTCCAAAATAGTAAAAAATTTTATCTGTATTTTTTTCTTTAGTCTTCTTCTTTTTTGCTTTAGTCGTTTAACATTATCATTACCACATCCTGTTGATCCCGATAATTCTCAAGCAAAATGGGATAAAGAAAAACGTTTACTTCAAGTAACATTAAAACTTATTCGAGAATATGATGATTTCAATTTTTAAATTCAGATTATTAAATAAACAATATGTTTTTTTTTTGTGTATCTAAAGACAAAAAAAATTTATACATGTGATTATGTTTTTCTTTTGAGATAAAATTTCGATGTCATTAAATAATAAACGATGTTCATCAGGTATTCCATCAACAACACGAGCACATTCTATTGGATCATTAAAACAAAATTCAACATTAACTCGTTCAAAAACATGTACTTTTACTGGTACAACATCATTAAAAACTAAACCTGACCGTCTTCAACCACTTATAACAAATAAAAATTCAGAATTAAATGAGAAAACACTTGTAAATCTCCTTTCTATTTTTTTCATTCTCGATCGAAAAAAAATGTTAACTCTATATAGCCTGATGATATCAATAATCTTCATCCTGCAATGGTTAATGAACTTTGTTTACATGCACGAGGCCTTTCTACTATACCAAATTTATCTCAAGTAATAGAATAAATTAAATATAAGAATATAAATATATTTTCTTCTTATTTTATTAGTTTACTAAATTACAGATATTAGATCTTTCATGTAATAATTTAACACGTATTGAAAATTTAAGAAATCTATCGGTAAAAAATAGATTTAAATAATTATGAAAAAAATGTTTTCTTTTTCTTATTCTTCTAGCATTTACATGAATTAAAATTATATGGAAATAAAATTGAACGAATTGAAAATCTTGAATGGTATTTTTTATTATAACTATTTATATATTTGAAGTTTTTAGTTCGAATATTAAATCCTTTTCTTTACATAAATTATGATAGATAGTGTAAACATTTTTTCTTTTATGAAATAGTAATGAATGGGCATGTATTGCATTTCAGTTTATTATCATTTTCGAATGGTTAAAATTTAATCGCTCAAAATTTTGCCTATTTTGAAAACAAAAATTCCAACTATAAAGAAAACGTGATCTTATGTAAATTGTAAAGTCTCTCACACTTCATTTTTTAGTATATTTTATTTCGTTTAAGTCAATGATAAAAAATTGAATGCAAAACACGGTTCTTTATTATGTTCCTACCGGTATAACACAGATTTACATAACAGATCAATACCTCATTTCTTGAAATAGTAAATGTCCTTTTCATTACCTTCATTGTTGCTTGTATTATGGAATAATATTCAATTGTATTAAAAATATTTTTTAAAAAATCATTAACTAATATTCTTTTGTATAGTTTAACTCAATTACAAATTCTTCAATTACAATATAATGAAATTCAAACAATTGGTAAATAATTTTCTTCTATATTTTATAAATAAGTTTCATTTCTTTTAGGTTCTAGTCTTGTATATTTAACTCGTTTACAATCACTTCGTCTAGATTCAAATAAAATTTCTATAATTCGTTCGGATGAAGTATTAAAATTAGTTCAACTTAAATATCTTGACATATCTGATTGTTCAATAGAAAATCTTGATGTAAAATTTAATTGATTGAAATATTATTTTATTAAATAAAACAAAAATTTTTCTTTTTCATTAAGTTTATTAACACACTTTCATCTATAAGTGAATTACGTGCATGTCAATGTGGTTTAAAAATTCTACCAAATCAATTTCGTAATCTTCGTTATTTAATCGATCTTGATTTATCAAATAATGAACTTATTAATATAATATCATTAAAAAATTTAACATTATTACGTATTCTTCGTTTATCTAATAATTATATTCAAGATATACAAATAATATCATGTCTTATTCATTTAAATGAACTTTATTTAAATAATAATAAAATTAATTTTTTACCAAATACATTTGATAAACTTATTGATTTACAATGTTTGGATATATCGCATAATTTTATTAATACTTGGAATGATATTGTAAGATATATTTTTTTTCTAAAATATTTGTTTTTTTTTTTCGAAATTTTATTTATTAGGATGTTATTTGTCGAATGAATTCACTATTTATTTTAAATATACAAGAAAATCCATTTCTTTCACAAATAGATAATTATATTGAAAAATTATCAAAATTTTGTCCATCATTAGAAATTATTGATGATGTAAGAAATAAATAATTTATTTTATATTTAAATTTTTTTTCTTTCATTTCTTTAAAGATTAGTTTACAAAATGATAATTCAAAAATAAATCAAAATGAATTGGGTAAAATTTTATCTATATATATATTTTTTTGTTTGTAAAGCAAATAGCTTCTTTTTTAAATTGTTTTTAAAGATGAAGAATTAATGAATATTGATAAAGAATTAAAAGAAGTTGATCAAACACTTGAAAAATCAATAAAAGACGTTCAAGCACAGTATGAATTTTTTTTAAAATTTTGTTTTTTAAATTAAATTTATTATTTAGATTTGATATGATTCTAAATGATTTACAAAAACTTAATGTATTAAGTAATGATAATCAAGAATTAACAAATGATAATCTAACAGAAACAAATATAACAAATAAAAAATCGTAAATTATTTATTGTCTTATTATTTATAAGAATTTATTTTATTTTATTTATAGAAAATATCGTCTCTTTCAAGCATTAACATTTAGTGAAGAAAACTATCAAAATACAGATTCAGAAATTAATAAAAAATAAATCATATTTTTTTGCTTTTGTTATTAAATAAAGTTAAATGTTATATAGATAAGTAAGTTTATCGGATAAACTACTACTACTGTGATAAAATAAATAAATATTCAGTTTTTAAAGATATTCTTCTCATTTAAAAAAAAAAGTCAAATAATTATGTTATATTAGCAATTCTTCTTAGATGACTAAATATCAATTGATATATTATTTTAGAGTGTAGTATATGTCAAAAGTTGACCTAGTATTGTAATTATCATTTATTGAGTCGAGCGAAGTCCGGCAAACTATTTAACAATTTTAATTTCTGACCTAAAACTTAAGAAAAGCACAATTTTAAAATTAGATTATTCTCTTTTTTTATCAATCAATTCTCTATCATTGTTTTCTATCTTTTCCATTGCAAAATCTTTCGATAATAAAAAAAATTATTAAACAAATTATTGAATACTTTCAGCCAATGATGACCAACTCATTAGCTTAAGTCTGTTATGTTATTCATTCCTTTCGTTTTTCTGACAAAAAATGATAGCTCTAAATTTTTAATCATAAAAAAAAGTTCATCATCAATGTTGGGAACTACAATAAAAGAAAATCGAGTCTTTTTTCGATATTAATAACATTATTCAATGTTACTTGTATAATTTGTGTGTAACTTTACCTTTTTTTGAAGTAATAAATTTTTTATTATTACTTTATTCATTATTAAAGATTTCAATGATGATAATTGAAAATAATGTGAGAAATTGAGTCAATCAAAATCAGAACTATTGCTTGATATATTCTGTTAATTATAACACGCTTAGAATTTTTAGATTGAAATTGAGCGTAATAATTTCAAGTATTGTTTATGACCTTTGTCGTTATAATTAAAATTTTAGAAGTCTTCTTGATTCTCATAAAATAATTAAATTATTGAGTATAGATATAGGAAAAATATTTAGGACACGAAATTAAATGAGCTCTGAAAAAAAGAAATATTTGAGTTGGATGTGTTTAATTGGCTTAAAAATGAGAGAAATGAGCTCGGTAATTAATCTATGAAAATTAATTCATAATGTTGTCAGTAACAAAGTATATTCAACAAGAAAAGAAATAGTTCAAGAACAAAAATATTCTAGGTTACAATAGATTTTTATCACTATTCAATCATTTGTATAAATTGATAAACATTTTATGGTCAAATGACTATATAAGTCTATATACATGTCAGATCAGTATGCAGATAAGGTTAGCTTCATATTCGAGTAACTCCTGTCGACATTTGTCTAAATACGTCCTACACCTGTTGCAGAGTAAAATTTCACGAGCACTGTCGATTGATAACCTTAGATTTTCTACATCTCATACTGTTCGCGAGAAAAATCGAAAACATATCCTCATCCTCACATCCTTAGGGTTTATTAATGGTGAGCAGTCATCGTGAAATTCCACAGCAATTTGGGTTAAGAAGAGGAAAAGGTCGTCCAAAGAAAGTTAAACTGGTTTTAATACAAAGAAAAATTTATTGTAATCTGGCACTTTTTTCTTCTTGAACTATTTCTTTTCTTGATAAATATACTTTGCTACTGACAAAATCATGAATTAATTTTCAAAGATTAATTACCGAGCACATTTCTCTTTTTACCGACAAAAATATAATTGACCGAGCTCAAAACTTTCATTTATATAAAAAAAAATACAATTTTATTACAACCGAGCTCATTTCTCACATTTTTAAGTCAATGGAACACATCCAGCTCATATATCTCTATTTTCAGAGCTCATTTATTATTTTATCCAAATATTTAATTATTTATTACACACCTAGTGGATTTTCTAAACAGCTTATATAATAAACCATACATAATAATGAATTACGAACATATATAACTCTCGTTTAGATGTTAAACTAAAACTTGTTTTATAAAATTAGATTAGTTTCTTACTGAACTGTTGGTTATTTACATAATAATTGTTTAGTAGATACTTATCATGTATGAATACATGGATTAGAAATCGTATAAGAATTCAAAATAATCAACAATTTTCTTAAAATAACATCGTGTAGTAAGATGATAAAAGTCTATTGTCAATATCATTAACACAATGACATATGGAAAAGAAAACTGAATGGTTACATGAATCAATAAATGCATCATAAACTAGTGAAATTTGCACCATATACAAAAGCACAATTACTTTTTTTACATTCATATATAGAATTTAATAAAGTTCACAAGATTATATAAATACCTTCATAAATATACAATACTATCCGACAATTCAGAAATATATTTTACATATAAATATATATTATTGGAAATTTTCTTTCATAGGTAGGTAACTTTTAAATATCTATAATTAACTAACGTACCAACTGGTTTAAATTCATTATTATATAGTATACTTTGATGCTTTCTTATCAAAATCAACATTGTTAAATTCATGCTGAGGAAAAAAAAATATTCTATTCAAAAAAGAATATGTTAACTAACATTGAACTTTACCGTTTATATGTTTGTTATTTTTATTTTATTGAATTAATTATACTGTAATAATGAAATTTCTTTTAGTTTATTGAAATACATTTTGAAAAAAAACCATATTGTGAATAATCTGAATACAAATAAAAATACAACAAAAAAAAAAGTTAATTTATTTCACTTACTCAGTACATTCAAATATATTCTTTTTTTTTGTAAAAGACACTAATTTTCTATTATGTGTCTTCTTCTTTTAAGCATTTACTGAGTTCATTTATATAATATTCTCATGAATTACTTAAAAAAAACCTCAATTGTATTTATATATCATATCTAATTTCAATAGAATTGAACACAAAACAAACATAAAACTAATGTATAGATGATATCTATTGAATCATTTTATATTAAACTTATATTCATGTTTAATTAATGAGAACCTAATAATAATTAATATATTCAATTGAATCAATTTTCTTTAGAATATTTTGAGATACAACTCAATAATCATTTTTTATTATATATATTATTCTCAAGAATTATCTTCTTTTTCTATTTATAGTACATAATTATGAGTAACACTTTCTTTATCGATTATTTCATGTATGAATTTTCAAAATAAATTCAAATATTGATTTTATTTGTTCACATTCAAGATTGAATAAGTGTAATACTTGTTATAAAAACTGTATATTCTATTGATATTTAATCATATAATCTTGAATAAAATATGCCTGAAACCATAAATATATGATATAATATTAGTAGGATTTCTTTTCTCTTTTATCGATTAGTTTTTTATGTATAAATTGTAGTTCTTTTGTATTTGAAACAAACTGGTATGTTGGAGAACAGATGTCTCATTTTGTATTTTCATAGCAGTAATAAATCACTAACATTCTACTCATTAAGCATTATTAATCAAAAGAAAGTTAGACAATTTATTACTTACTATACATCAATTTAGTTTATTACTATGCACGATTACTCGTCTTTCCGCTGATTTCATGTATGCTATTTTTATTATTTCGTGTTTAATTCTTTTTCTTAATGAACTTTCTAATTTTTCTTATATTCAATTCAGTTCATATTATTTAGACGCTTGAATAATTTTGTGTTTTTTCTTAATCTATCAAAAAAAAAAGCTAATTCAATCTCAATTGTATTTATCAACATAAGAAAAATTTTCTTTTAAAATAATCTTATTTTATCTGTATTGTTATATAATAAGTAAGAACTTTATTATTATAATAGATTAAGATCAAATATTCGAGAAGAATATATGACAAGTAGACTATATTAAAATATCTATGTAAAAATTATTAGCTTGGTTTTTTTTCCTAGAAATTTCTTTTAATTTTATGTTATTCATAGAAAGAAAAAAATAATTATTTTTAAAATTTTTGTCAAGTAATTCTCATAAAAATTTTGTTTTTGTAGAAAGTATCTCTGCATGTTTGAGTGTTAGTTAGAATACTGAATGAAGAATCACTTGATATATAGTTTTTTTCCTACTATTTTTTTTTTTAAATATTAAATAAAATCCTAAAAAGATTGAGAAAAAAATCTGTAATATAGAATATATCTGTTATGATTTTAATTAAGATATTCTAATATTATCAATAAATATTTTATATATTGGATAAAAACGTAGTGAAGGCTGAAAATATGTTATTCGATCCATGTCACGCATAAAATTTCTAACAAAAGCATATATTTAGTTTGTTAATTTGTTTTTTTTCTTCCTCTTTCAAAGTCAATGAATTGTTCAGTGCTATTCAGATAGATGAACTTATTTTCTAAGAAACAAAATCTCTTGAGATATAGAGATTCATTAGATTACTTTCTGTCTTTTTTTTTTTTTATTTTACTATTTTATAATAACATCAACAACACAACAGTCCAGGTTACACAGAGCACATATCTTACTAATTTTTTATTACAAAAAAAAAGTAATTATTTTTATTAATTATCCTCTTTACTATACGTTAGAAATAGGTGATCTTAATTATTAATATCCATTTTTTTTGCGTAGTGAAATATAAATAAACAAAATTAATTATACATTGTTTCATACATCATGTTAATGTATTTCAAGTATTAATATGTAAATGATACGCATAAGTGAGTCAATATTGTTCGTTAAAAAAAGTATGCGTGCTAAGATTATTGCAATTTTAACAAGAATACTGACTTAATCAGATGATGCGTAATATAATTCATTTACCAATCCAATCCAATCCTAAGAAGAAAAAGAAAGAAGAAAAGATTAATTGAAAAAAAACAAGTCAAATTATCTATGGAGAGGTACTACTCATTTCATCTATCTGTCATGTTTACATCAGCAGGATACAGAAAAAAGACATGCATTTACATGCAGTTTTTTTTTTTATCAACGAAGATTTTATTTCATGGATAAAGAAAAAAGATAGTATATATTGTTCATTCATATAATAGATTTTTTCGATATAATCCTAAGTTGGATTATAATAGCCTATATTCATTAGCTATATCTATTGTAATGCATTTATCAATAGAAATTTTTTGTTCCAGAAGGAAAAGCTTTAAGAAAATCTTTCGATAATAACTTTTATTTTTTTTTTCTTAAATAAAGATTATATATCTTCTATTTTTTGTTTATGTTTTGTAAATTCATTAATCAATATCATAATATATCAACAGTTTTCCTTTTTTTCTTATTCTTTACTCATATAGGAAGTAAAATTTATTTTAATTTAATTGAAAATTGTTTAACTTATTATTATTTCTACACGTAAAGAATTTATCTAAATAATACTACAACATAAATACTGATATAATGAATATTGATATCATAAAAACATCCTTTCATCTTTATATATCTGAGTAATATGGATTATCTAAATTTCGACAATATTATTATATATATTAATACAATATATAAAATAATATATTATTCACCCTTTACATAGATATACATTGTTTGTTTTTTTTTTGTTGTCTATCATTATGATAGAATTTTTTTACAAATGTCATTTTTTTAATAACTTATATATATATTATTTATTTCTTTTTCTTTTCGATGTAGATCAATTCTGATAATGACCCTTTCCCTTTTTCTTTATATTCATATAACATGTTCTGACTAATGTTTTGTAATGACAAGTACAAATAACCTTCAACAACTATTATTATATCATATCCATTTTTTTTAATAATATAATCAAAACAAAGAAATAAAGAAAAAAAATAATGAAAAATTTTGTTTTTGTTTATTGAGTTTTTCTTCATTAGAAAGAATAGCAAACGTGACTATTATATTATGTATTGTCAAAATTTAAAAAACAATATAGAACTTTGTTTAGACATCTATTTATAAGTTATACGCAAAAAAAAGGAATGACAAATCAATAAACTCAAGATGAGAATAAAATATTAGACAAGAGTTTTCTCCTCTTTTCTTGTTTTCTACTTTTCCTTTTTCTTCTTTTCCTTCATTTTCTCTTCTTCTTCTTCTTCTTCTCCTTCTTGTTCGTCTTCTTCTCTATTCATTTTAACACATAGCAATCAATAGTTACTATTAGACGGATGTGCATCGGTACGACGAGTGTCACATACTAATAATTTTAATAACACACGACATCTTTTGTTCAATAGAAAAATTCATTTGAAAAAAGCTTTCACGTATGGTAACAATGAGGTATACTTATAAACGATATATAACAAAAAACGACACTTTTTTTTATTTAGTAACAGTTGTTAAATAGATCATTTTGTTTTAGGTAATAAAAAAAAAACAAATAGAACAATTTGCTTTTATTTGTAAAATATAGTTTTTTTTCTTTTGCTAAATTAACCCTAGAAGAGAGAAAGAAAATATAATAGTTAGGACATTTGATGAAATTATCGTACATAAATACATTTACGTTTTATTTGTTTAAAAATAGCCGGAAGAATCTTCAGAATATAAATGAAATTATGTGGTTTAGTTAATTTCATGATGTTTCCTCTTGAGTCAAGTCTTCAATGTGTTAAAAATATATTGACCAAATGTCTTCATTTACATTACTTATTATAGTAGTTCTATATTTATAGTTTTTTTCTTCTAGAACGTAAGTTTATGCCGAGACTAGGCAATCGAACAATATTGAAAAGATAATAATGGATGTTAGAAATTTAACATATACTATAGTATGTAATGCATCTCCACCTGGAGCGACTTACGAAAATTTATCACCACCTATTCCACCATCATATCTTCAAGCAACAGCTGTTATTGTTTATACTCTATTGAGTATTCTTACCCTTGGTGGGAATGCTTTTGTATGTCTTATTGTTTTTCATTTTATGGGTGTTATTACTGTTACAAATTTATTTATTGCTAATCTAGCTGTAACAGATCTATTTATTGGTCTTTTTTGTATTCCAATTGTACTTGTATCAGATTATCTTTTGTCTGATTGGCCATTTGGAACATTTATGTGTAAATTTACATCATTTGCACAATCTGTTTTTGTTGTTTGTACAGTTTATACATTAATAGCAATGTCAGTTGATCGTTATATAGCTATAATTCACCCATTAAATCCAAAATTAACAAGAAAACAATGTCGAATATTAATTGGTTTACTTTGGACCTTTTCAATAATATTTAGTTCACCCATATTTATAGATATGCGTATACGTCATACTTGTTTTCATCGTGATTTGAATAATCAAACAGAATATTCACAAACACTATGTGAAACAACAGGTCTTCCACAATCATTACAAACAGCTTATAATATTGCAACATTAACTATTATTTATTTAATACCATTATGTGTATTAACAATAATTTATATACGTCTTGGATGGAGATTATATCAGAGTCGTGCACCAGGTGAAGCTCATTCCGAACGTGATGCTAAAATCAAAAAATCAAAAAAAAAAGTTATTAAAATGTGTTTTGTCGTTGTTATTATGTTTGGTGTATGTTGGTTTCCCTTGCAATTATATACAAATGTATTACGTTCATATTTTGATAAATTTTTTCATCAAGATTATATACCTCATGTTTATTTTGCTTTTCATCTTATGGCTATGAGTAATTCATGTGTTAATCCAGCTATTTATGGTGTTATGTCTTCGA
>JAJEKB010001249.1:24912-49623 GCA_022393335.1 Macrotrachela quadricornifera | reverse complement strand
ATTAAGAATTCCACCAACTAATCCAGCAATGAGAATAGGTATGCCAAAGTAAAGTGTTACATACGTAAAGACAGCATTCATATATGCAGATGCTGAAGTTGACATCTTGTTTAAATGATTAATCTCACTACCATAAATTTCACTTTTATATTTGTGTTATGCTATTATTTTTCAGTTGTATTTCTGTATACACCAAAAATTTTAGTAAAAGCACGTCAATTTTGTCTTCTTAATTAAACGACACGTTTCTAAAGTTTCATTTTACCGACGAATGATTAAAGAGTAGTATCGGTAGTTTGATGTTATTTTAATATGAACTTCTACTAAAAACTTTCTGGCTGTCGACGTCAATACATTATCATATTTTATTATAGTATTGATGCAAAATTGAAAGAAAAAACGAATTATAATTATTTGAGCATTAATCTATATTTGCTTGAATGAACTTTTAGTTAATAAGAATAATTAGACAATACACATTCACTTGATTTCAGTAATGATTCAGTAACTATGACCAAAATGAACTAAACGTTGATCTAACTGTAGAGACTAATGTGATGAAGAAGAAACTACTTTTTGAATAGAGGATAAATCATAAAAAATTTCTATTAGTTACTTTAAAAGAAGATATAAATTATTGAACATAAAGTATTTTTAATTGTTGTATTAGTTATTGTTAAATGTTTTCATTTAACTAAAATTTAAATTTTGACGAAATACTATTATTAAAACCTAACATATGTGTATCATTATTTTCAAGATCATCTCTTATGAAATACATTAGGCTAGGTTTTATTTACTAAATACGGTTAAAATGCTCTGTATTATTTTAATATCTTATTAATATTTAATCTATACCTGTATAATATAAAAGAAATATTGCAAAAGCGTAACAAAAATAATAATAAAACGTTAAAAATTAAAATATAGGTTACTTCTGTAAAAAGATATCATATACCAAAATATTCGTTAATTAAATTTATTTTTTCTAATAAGTAATCATAATTTAGTTAGTATCCCTTTATAAATACATTCTTCTTTCTACACATATCTATAAGTATTTATTTCGATATTAATCATCTTCATCATAAAACCATGATACGAGTTTTTCTTTTATAGAAAATTATTTACTTTTTTCTAACTATCTCATATTTGCATCATATTTAAACTCTCTCAATCTCATCTTTTTACTGATGTATGAAAAACATATAATAAAGAAAATTATTTTTTTGTAGCATATGCCTAAAAGAAATAAGTTTATAAAGTATAAAGAAGAAAAGCAAGAAACACTATATGAATAGTGCAGTTCTTTGTATATTTTTATGTAGAGTAAAACAAACTCAACGATAATTTTCTTCACAATAGAGCTGAAGACATGAAAGTCAAACAAACGGAAAAAAAGTTATTTTGCGTAACCAATTGATGCATAGAGTACTTTATTATTATTTCATTTTATAGAAAAATAAAATGATTTTTGTAAAAAAGCTATTATACTCACTTCACAGAGTACAATTTTGTACATTAATTGTCCTAAAACTCTTTAAGAGATAACTCAATTTTTTATGGTTGATATAAAACATAAAATTCTATAAGTGATATAAAGTTTCAATTCTTGATCTTGTTCTGTTCAAGAAAAATTTATATTATCCTAGAAAATATAAAATGATGATTATTGCGTAGTTATTTGCAATTGAATTTATTTCAAAAATATCATTCTTTTCATCTGTAAATTTAATCCAAAGCAGTGCAACAAGTAAATTTAATATTCAGTAAATTATTAAAAGATTTTTTTCTATGTAATATAGTCATGAAATATTAAAAAACGTACTGCGTAAGAATTATTTATGTCTAGTTATATATTTTATTGTCATGCAAAACATGTTGAAAGTAACAATTCATTTCTAGATTCTATATTAATTGTATATACTATAGTATATCTTTTGCAATAAATATACAGCATATATATTATAAATAGATATTCACTAATCATATAATATATTGTACACTGAAAACTTAAAATAGAACTTGTACTGCATTTTTCTTTTTTGTTTATTAAATCTATGATAAAATAAATAATTATCATGCAAATCTATGATGCGTAACATAGTACAAAATTTGTTTAATCATGCAAAATATGCTTTGTAGCGTTAAAAGCAAACTAGTAAAAGATTTAATAAAGAAAAAAAGATTTTATTTTAATTAATCAAATATTTGATATTCATTAATTCATATTAATTATGTCATCACTTACTTATATTTCTCAACAAGTTACTATCTATTGGGGAGCATCTATTCTTATAACTGGTATTCTTGGTGGAATTTTTAATTGTATTGTTTTTCTTAGTCTTAAAACATTTCGACAAAGTTCATGTGCATTTTATTTAACTATAATGTCATTTTTTAATATTGGACAATTAATTATGAGCGTTTTTTCTCGTATAATAATAACAGGTTTTAATGTTGATTGGACACAAACATCAATATTTTATTGTAAATTTCGAACAATGTTTCTTCATTTATGTTCATTGATTTCTTTTACATGTATGTGTTTAGCAACAATTGATCAATTTTTAGCAACAAGTTCTTATCGACAATGGCAACGTTTAAGTAATATAAAATTAGCTTATTATCTTTCTTTTATATCAATATTAATTTGGATTTTTCATGAAATACCACCTTTAATAGTATATGATATAATTAAATCATCTAATTCAAATAATTTTCTATGTACAAATACAAATATTATCTATCAACAATATGTTACATATGTTTATTTACTTATTCTTACAGGTATTTTACCGATATTTATTAATGTTTTATTTGGATCATTAGCATATATAAATGTTCGACAAATACCTTATCGAGCATTACCACTTGTTCGACGTGAATTAGATAAACAATTAACATCAATGGTTCTTGTACAAGTTGTTTATAGTTTTCTTGTTGTATTACCATATATTGGTTTAAATATTTTAATTCGAAGTACAACTTTATCAAATGATCCAATTATTGCAGATAAATTAAATTTTGCAAATTCTATAACTGGTTATTTATATTATATGTATTTTGTAGTAAGATAATAAAAAAAAAGTTAATAATTTTAAAATTATTTCTGTATATTTAGGGACCATTCTATATTTATATGTGTGTTTCAAAACGATTTCGACAACAATTTTTATTTGTTATATGTCCAATTTTTTTTCAAAAAAATCAACAAAGAATAGTTATTGTTAATCAAGTAGCACCCTATACATAACAAGTACAGATGTATTCATATATATCTAATTAATGACAAACTAAAAACAAAAATTATTTTGAGTTTAAATACATTAACTTTTATATTTAAACTGAACAAATTAATATTGTAAATATGTATAAATATTTTTATTTATGTAAATAAATATAATAATAATTAATAATACAAAAAGAAATTAATTTTAATTATAAAGCTTTAGCTTTTTTTTTCAGTTTATATGCATTTTTTGAATGTTTTATACTCAAAGAATTGGCTAGTTTCTATAGGTTTTATATGAAGAAAAACTTTGAGGGTCAATGAAGAATCTATAAATATAATTAATAGTCAATTAACAATATGTTAATCACAGAATTTTTTTTATGATAGAAAAAGTACAAAGTATTAGAATAATTAACAAAAATCCTATATTTATACAAATGTCCTTTTATTCGCATCAAAAATAAATTATAAAACTATATAACGTATATTCTTATTAATAATTACAAGTCAAGATAATATATTTAATTATTTCATGATGTCAGTTTTCTTTCCATTTAATATTGGTATCATTATTTAAGGGTCTCTCATCCTCTCAAAATCTAATCTTAGGTGAAATATCTTCAAGTTGCATGAAGTTTTTAGAATATGTTGACATTGTAGTAAAGAGGATATAGTAAAAGTTTTAGTTCCATATCACGACATCTGAGCGAGACATTCAACAAATAAGGATCAAAAATAACCTATTTGATGTCCGAAATTTCTTTATTTAAATTCATTCTATATATTTTATTTTTGTTTTCGAAAGATTATGTCAGAATGCAGTGTATGACAGAGTCCGTTGTTTATAAATGTTGATTTTTTTTAGCGGAGAACAGTAATCATAACTTCAATGACTTAAAAGTCTCAAAAAATGGATGTCTAATTGTATAAATCTCTATAGAATAAAAGGATACTTAATTTAAAACAAAAGAACTCTGTCGTGTACTGTACCTTGATATACTCTTTCAAACAAGAAAAAAAATAAAATATTTTGAATGAGCTTGGATAGAGAAATTGAAGTTATATGGTGAAGAAAGTATCAATTAAGAAAAAATGAAACACATTTTTATCTTTTCAAGAAGAGATTAACGAAAATCATTGAAAATTTTGATCAAAAACTAGATTTCGAAGAAGAAACGATGTTGTTTCTGAAAGAGTAGAAGATGGACTATCTTTTACTCGTATTCATCTCAATTTTGGCATTTTCTGACGATAATTGTCTTTTTTTGAGGAGATGGCGGATCTGAATAGTAGAAAAATTGTCTATTAATTCATTGTATTGCTTTGTGTCATCATGCTTAAAATCAAGTTACTATAAATATCTAATTTAGAATTTTACGCTATGTTCATTATTTGTAAAAATTTATAATGAACCAATATTACTTTTATTATGAATTAGAATGATATTTAAACCAATGAGTTCATTCTACTATATACAAAAGAATACGAAACAACATCGAATAAGTGATAATTAATAATAATATTTATATATATAATAAAATATTCATGAATATTTTATTTGGGTTGTGGTAATATTTGATTTGTCGGTGCCCTTTGTTTTCGACATCGATTCCAAAATAGTTCAAAACCAACATAAATTAATTGCTGACGAAATCGGTCTGATACACAAACATATATATAAAATGGACACTAGAAATTTAATAGGTATTAGAAAATATAAAATAGTTTGTATGTTAATATATTTTTGATATATACTTACTGAAAAAAAAATGTAATAAAAACAGGCAGTGATAAAAAGAGTAAATGAAACTTGTGCAGAAACAATTGGATCATTATTGCTGTTTATAGTTAAAGGAAGGACAGTTGCAATCACATATGGTAAAATAGTGAAAAAGCCAAGTATAACTTGAACTAAAACCATATTTGTTAATTGTTTGTCTAATTCACGTCGAACTAATGGTACTGTTCTATAAGTCAATTGTCGAACATTTTTATATGCCAAAATACCAAATAAAATAGTAATTAAAACTGGTAAACCACCGCATAGAATAATATTATTTATATATGTATGATATTGCCGAAAATTCATATTTGTATTAACACAACTAGTTTTACCTGTAGTTGAAGAAATAGTATGATCATAAAAAATTAAATATGGAATACCATATATAACCCAAAAAAGAACTGATATTAAGGTTAAACGTTGAGCTATCTTAATATTGCTCCATTGTTGCCAATAAATACGAACGCAAGTTGCTAAATATTGATCAATTGTTGCCAAACATATACATGTAAAGGAAATAAGTGAAAATACTTGAAAAATAAACAATCGAAATTTACAATAAAATAATGATGTTTGTGTCCAATCACTATTGAAACCAGTTATCATAACACGAGAAAATTGACCTGTTAATAACTGTCCGATATTAAAAAATGACATAACAGTTAAATAAAATGCACATGAACTTTGTCGAAATGTTTTAAGACTAAGAAATACCATTATATTAAGTGTATTACCAATCACACCACCTATAACAGTAGCCAGACCCAAATAAGTCACTACTTGTTGTGAAATAAATGAGAGAGTAGAAGTAAACGATGTTGACATTACTATAAGTATGAAAAGACAAAGATTCAATCTTCTTTTCTCACAATAATTCTATGCTTTTATATTTCTCTTCGTATGCTTGTATTCCTAGTAATATTGAAATGCTCAGTCATGCTATATCTCTATATTATTTATAAGTATGTTCATCGTACCATTAAAAATGTCGATAAAACTATCAAATCGGTAATATCATACGTCATAGCAACGTCTCATTAAAATATAACTATCTACATCTTGTTAACAACCTTTACACACCATATAAAGATTCATGATACATCTTTTTTTTTATTTTTATCTCTAGGATCAATAAAAACAAAAAAGTCATGTTTTCTTTTTTATATCTATAATATTTTATTTAATAAAATAAATCTTTATGCAGAATAATTGATGGCGATCTACTTTTTGATTTTTATGAAACAATTTTTATTATATTATTTTATATATTAGAATACCTATCGTTTTAAAGCTGATTATTAAAATAATATATTTTTATTATATACATTTGATGAGTTTTCTTTCGTTTCTTTTATTTATTATATAATTTAATGTAATAGTTTTACTATGAGCTTGAGATTATATTTTGTTCATAGTCTACTTAAAAAAAACTAGCTTCTTTCTTATTAGTCTACAGATTTAATTTATTTGTGTTTCTTTTTTTTATAAAATCAACTATAAAGAATAAGGAGATTAATAAAAGATGATTCTAATGTTGTGATATTTTTAATACACATGATGATCAAAAATTGATACAATGTACTTTTTTTGCGATTAACTTTTAGTGGAAACAAGCTAGAGAATTACTATTTTCATTATCCCAAAGTGCCTATGTTATTACATTGTTTCATGTGTTATTCAACAATATTTGTTGCTGATCAAATAATCGATTAGTGTTTTTTAGAAAGATACTTATAATTTTATGAAAATAACACAGAAATATGGTAGCAAAAAAAGGACTACATTTATGTGATCACTAGTGGCGACGAAGTCTATGAAACCCGCAAGGAAAGAACCTTACTTAAATCACGATCATAGATTGTGATATATGTAGTCTTGAATATCGCCTAATTTTGAAACATTCCGCCATCTCTGATCAACAACGAACATTATTGAATATCACATGTATTGGCCAAAGAGACAACTCCTGATGTTACTTTTATTAAAAATTATTCGAAATCAAACACTGCTGAGTGACTTTTAGACCACTCTGCACAAATGATAGGATTTTATTATGATTGCTTATTTTATGTTGAAAAGCACTTTTAAAACAACTGATGTTTCCTATAAATATTTACTATCAATTTTAATCATTATTACAGATAATGAGAATTTGTTGAGTATTGTTGACATATTCAGTAGAAAATACAAAGTATTCATTAGTTACTGATACATCTAACTGAACAACTAGGAAATGGGTACTTAATCATTTTCATTTTGAATTCTATTATACATGAAGGTATATATCTTGTTCAATAACAAATACAATCTTAATCATATTTGAACACTCCTATCAAATGATTATCTAGTTTCTATTGATTACGTTTCATGATTTTTCATTTAAATATTATTGAATACCTATTATTCCTCGAAAAAAGTGTCAAAGATTCATAATATTAAAATTTCGAAGAGACAGAAAAATAACTTTCATCTTTCTAATCTAAACCATTTCGAAAGAATGAAGAAAAAAAGAGGTTTGAGGTATATATACAAATTTAATTTTTATATTTTCGTTCTATAATCTTGTCTGTAGATGTATTACAATAAACATATTTTTAATCTTTTGCTCGTACTAATAAAAGAGTTACTATTAGATTAAGATAAAACTTTTCTTTATTAAATATGATTATCTTATCTCATTACTATGTGTATAACAATACTTTGAAATAATCTTCTTGAATTAAAATCATTGAATTGTAATTATTTAAAAAAACATAACATTATCGTTGAATTTATATCAAAATATTTGCACTCGAAACAATCAATATAATTCATAATAGTGATTGTATGATAAATAAGTGTATATAAATAGTATATATATATATATATCTTAATTTTCTTTGTGAATAACTATTGTTTAATTAAGATCTGATAAGATTCAATAAAAAAAAAAACTAAAGTGCAGTATCATATTACATAGTAAATTGTTATATGACATCATCATATAGAAGATCTTATTAATATACAATTTTTTTTTTTCGTTGATCTTGATCTTTTTCTTATCGATTGAATGAATCATTTTTATGATACATTTATTATTCGCTTATTTTACGTCTTTCATACACGTTTGTATTTATATATAAATCGTTTAAAATTATAGTTTTATTAATAATTCTCTATTGATCATTATTGAGAATAATATTTACTAAAAAAAAAGAAAACTTTTCTTCAAAATGTATACATCTCCAATTCAAGTTTGTTCGGCACTTGTACATAAAGTTGAAGCTAAAATCTGTTCGTTTCGTATTTCATCTGAAACAGAACTACCTACACAATCATATATTTATGATAACAACGAAATAAAAAACGAAGAAGAACAAAGAAATGAAATGATTATATCGTCTGATATTTCAACATCAAATCAAAAAGAAATAAAAAAACTAATGGGTAATAAAATATTAAAAACGAAAAATAAAATGACAAATTTTACTGAACTTACGAATGATCAAATTGAAATGCTTGTTTCATCAACAAATTTTTCATCTGAACAAATTCGTGAATGGCATCAAAGTTAGTTTAATTATTATATTTTCATTTTTATTTACAAATATAATTCTTCTATAATAGGTTTTATACGTGACTGTCCATCAGGTTTTATTTAATTATTTTTTATAATTATTTATTTTTTTCATTATTATTATTAATAGGAAAACTTAATCGAAAACAATTTATCGAAGTATATCAACAATTTTATCCACAAGGAAAAGTATAAAAATTTTATTTTCCAAAAAAAAAAAAAATTTTTTTTAATATTTTATATTAGGCAAATCATTTTTGTTCATTAGCATTCAAAGCATTCGATATAGATAAAAATGGTTTGAAATATAATATTTAAAAATTAACAAAATAAAAACATAATTCATCTATTTAGGTATTATTGATTTCAATGAATTTCTCATAGCTATTAGATTAACAATGAGTGGTAAAATTAAATCGATTTTTCTTTTTCTATTTTATTAATTTTTATATTAAAGGAGAATTAAAAGATCAACTTGATTTTGCTTTTTCAATGTATGATACTGATGATGATGATTTACTTGATAAAAAAGATATAAGTTCGTTATTTTTATTTATATTAATATTTATAATAATTTATTTATTTTATAGTTCATATAATAAAATTAATTAATGAAGTAAATGGAAAAAAATATTTAAAAGATGATCTTAAAACAGAAGAAAAAGCTAATATAATTATTAACAAATTTGATATCGATAATGATAAAAAACTTTCTCGACAAGAATTTATTGATGGTTGTTTAAAAAATTATGATCTACGAAAATTACTTATACCATAAAAACAAAATAATCTTTTTTTTTTCTTTTCTATAGTCAGTTATCTTTTTTTTTGTTCTTCGAATAAAATTGTTTTTTTTTTTATCTAAAATAGATGGATATATGCATGACTGAACAAGGATTTTTCTCTTTTTCTCTTTTCGTTTATCTTAATAAAAGAACGAAAAAATAAAACACACGAATGAAATGTATATATGTTTATTGTTATTGATGCGTGACCAAGAAAAAGAATGTTTTTTCTCTCATCTACTTATATATACAATATTAAAATATTGATATTCATCATTACCTTGGGATGGTAATGATGAATATATATATATGTACATTATTTTATATTTCAATTGGATAATCAAGCAAATATTTCTTCATCTTTATTAATGACAAATAATTTATTATTATTTTAATAAACAACAAAATATGTTCAAATCATTTATGTGTTAATTAATATTTGAATTTTCTTCTTCTTTTTTTTTGTTTGAATCTCACTACTTTTTATAATGTCTTTCAAAATATTTCAATTTCATATTTGATAATTTCACTTATCTTTATGTAAAAATATTTAGTTTAATACTCTAATAAATACAATTTTTGTATCGTTTGTTAATATCAACGTGCGACACCTGGATACATTTACATTTTATCCGTTATAATGCTGGTTATTACCTTGACAAATACACACGTAGACGATAAATTTTGTCTATATTTAAAATTGTATATGACATGTAATTTGTCTATTTACATTGAATAAATTCTTTTGACAATATGTCAATGAACAATGATTTATTTGAATGTCAAATGTATTTTGATATATATAATAAATTTGTTGAATAAATGATTTGATAAGAAATATGTTCATTTTATAGGATAGATTTGCAATGAGAAAATATATATATATTATATTATAGATTTAATTAATGTTCTTTATTTTTTTTCTCTATAGAATTTAATTGAAAAATTTATAAATTCACCAAAATGGAACTTGATGATGTATTACCTTGTCGAAAACTTGCTTTTAGTATGGGTCATTTTCTTAATGATTTATGTGCATCTGTATGGTTTTCTTATTCACTTATTTTTTATCATCGAATAGCAAAATTTTCAAATAGTTCTGCTGGTTATTTAATATTAATTGGACAAATAGCTGATGCTTTATCAACAACATTTGTTGGTTTAGCTTCAGATAGAACTAAATATGGTTTATGTGGTAAACGAAAATCTTGGCATTTATTAGGTTTATAAATAATTATTTTATATATTTATTTATTTATTTTATTTGTTTTTGTAGGAGTTATTTGTGTACTTTGTTCATTTCCATTTTGTTTTCAATTAGAAAATATCTATTTAACAAAAATATTTTCATCATTTATGTATTATACAATATTTATAATAATATTTCAATTTGGTTGGGCATGTTCACAAATAGGACATTTATCAATGTTAAATGAATTAACATCGAAAGATGGTGAACGTGTTGGATTAAATGCTTATAGACATGCTTGGTCAATTGTTGCAAATATATTTGTTTATTTTATTATTTGGTTACTTATTGATAATAATAGTAATATAAAAGATAATACTCAAATGAATGAAAATGTTTTTCGAGTAAAATTTTCAAAGATAAAATTTTTTATTTAAAATATGAATTTGTTTCTTTGTTTGTAGATATTAATTTATATTATTATTTGTACTGGTTCTTTTACATCTATTATATTTCATCTTGGATCTAAAGAAATATCACCAGAAACAAGTATTATATAATAAATAAAATTTATAAATTATTTTTATCTTTTTAGAATATTATAAAGTTCTTTCAATTCCATTTCGTACATGGCATGATTTTTTATATGATACACAATTTTATTTAATATCATTAATATGGATGTTAACACGTGTTATAAGTAATATTTCACAAGTTTATTTACCATTATATATTATGGATACAACAGATGCAAAAGAAGTTGATCGAGTATGTTTGAATTTTTTTTTAAAAGAAATATTGTTTTATTGCTTTTTGTTTTTTAGACATTAATTGCAGTTGGTCCATTATGTGTTTATGTTAGTGGATTTTTAGTATCATTTCCAATGCGACGAATTAATCATTATTTAGGACGAAAAATAACAATGGTTGTTGGACTTTGCTTTGTTCTTTTATCATCAATTAATTTTTGGTATATTTTTATATTAAATGATATTTTTAAAATTTCAATACAATTTATAATACTTTTTACTTCAATATTACTTGGAATTGGAATAACAACAGCACAGATTACATCAAGTGCATTTACTTCAGATTTAATTGGACAAAATACAGTTATAAAATATTTATTTATTTATTTAAATAGAAAATAATATTTATTATTTTTATTATAGGAAAATAGTGCATTTGTTTATGGTGTTATGTCATTTTTGGATAAATTAGCTAATGGTTTTGCAATTGCTATTATTCAGCAATATAATCCTTGCAGGTATAAATATTCTTTTCATTTTTTAGAAATCTTATTATTAATTAATTCTTTCTTGTTTTTAGTACATGTCCATCATGTTGTCCACTTTTTTATCGACAAATTCTTTCGTTTGTACCTGGTCTTATGACCATTTGTACATTATTAATATTAACAAATATTGAACGAGTTCATAATAGTAATCTAAAGACAGATACAATACGACAGTCTATTATCTCATTATGGCATCGAATAATACAACGAACGTTTAAAGTGATATTAACAAAATTTGTATGAGTATTTATAATAATGAAGTTATTTATGTCGGATATTTTATTTTATTTTTTTGTTATTAAAAGAGCTAAAATATTTGAGTGAATAAACTTGGATACTTTGTTTTTAGAACAGTATTTGATATTTTACGTAAAAAAAATGGTGTGAAGTTATATTTTATATTTATATAAAATATATTGAATTGATAAACTTTGTTAATATTTTATTTTATTAATTTTTTTATTAAAATAAACTGATTTTATTGTCGTCATTAACTTTATTTCTTTATTTTATTTAAATTTCTCATGATTATTATACTCAATATGATACAAGAAAAGTCTTTTTTTTTACTTAAAAATCAACATTATAATTCATGTTGACTATAAATAAGTCATTAAAATCGGTAAAATCAAAATTACTCTATAATGAAACATTGAAATCTATGTTGAATACTTATAGATATTTCATGTGACATTTCTAAATGGAGATGATTATCATTTGGAAGAAACTATTAAGAATGAGATTAGTTTAGATCCATTTGATAAAGTACGAATTAAAATAAAAGAATGTTATCAACTACAACAATTCTATGAATAAATCTTTAAGAAAAATTTTCATGAAGATACGACTTGGATGAGTACATCTATTCTGCAAAAAACATATAATCAATGCTTTGAAAATTATAAATAATCATTACGAAATCATGAAAGAACGAAATATTAGAGTTTTAGAATTTGTTTTTTTAAGATAATATAATGTCAAATTAGGTATGCGAGTGATTTAAAAAAAGCCATTGAAATATTAATATGGCAATAATGTAACTTTTTTAATTTTCTAATAAAACTGTTCATATTCACCAAGATAATATATATTTTTTGGTACTGATACAATATACAATAATCATGAATTTTCATGCTGAAAAAAAAGAGTAACTCTATCAAAATATTATTAAAGGCTTTAAAAAAAGTTAATAAAAATAAATAAAAAGTAACACTGAAAGAAGTATTCATTTTCGAAAATACATTGATAAAGTATTTATATTCATATAAATATATACAAAAATATGTTCGAGTGTCAAATTACTCCCGGGCATGCGAAACCGAAATTTCGCGTCCATATGCTTCAGGCTCATAAGGTATGTGAACAATTTTTAAAGCCCGAAAGCACGGCTCGATCATTTAACAATCTTATTCATCATCATTATATATTGTAGTCAAATGACATTGTGCAATAACCTTTTATATTCTTACCACTTTGTCTACCATTACAAATGATTCATCAACATATAACAATGATTATTTTAGAAAAATTATGATAGAATTATTTTTTGTATAAGAATCAAAATTAAAAGAAAACTTGTTAGTGCAGTTTCTATGTGATTCAAATAAGAAATATCCTCAAATTGCTTACTTAGATTATACATGAGAAAATACTATGAGATTTGCAACGATCTGCTCTGATATTTCGAATATTCTTTTAGGTCATATTGACAGATATAATTTCTCTTGGTTATATTATTTAAGGGTCTCCCTCCTTTACCAAAGTCGATTTTTCAAAACAAACGATATTGAGATTTTTTCATAAAAAGATGTGCTCGAATCTCCCCTCTTAGAATATGTATGAATTTTCAAAAAAAAAACGCTTTTTCATAAAATTATTGAAAACATTGTCCATCACACTATTATGAGTTTTAACAAAATTTTTGTGAATTTTCAAAGCTTTTTTTGAAAAAAATTGTTTTATCATTTGTACAAACGCTGAATAGATCATTTTTACATCGATCTTTATGCATCTCTAAATGCTTAACCTATCCTCAGTGATAAATATTAATAACTGAGGTATAGTGTGTAAGAATTCATCCACGGAAATTTAGACTTGTTGCGAGAAATGTATTTTTCCATTTGTTACAATGAATTCTATGAAGTTAGTATTGGCCAATTCTGCCAGTTTTCTTAACAAATGATTAAAAAATCTATGATGTTTTGAAATAAGATAGAACATGAATAAAGCTGTTTATAGTTCGCGTACAGTATTTTATTTGTTTCTGTTGATATTCTTTCAATTTTTTTAAAACTTAGCAAATAAGCGATGCGAATCATTGATTTATGTAAACAAGATAGATGATGTTAGCTTACTCCATTTATTATCTATTTTGAAAAAACTAGCGAAATACATTAAAAACTTACGATTTTTATTATGATTTCTCTAAATTTCAACAAAAATATTGTTCGAAAAACTTATTTATCTTTTTTTCTCAAAATATGAATTTTTGCTGATAAAATTAAAATAACTTTTCACACAGTTCAAGATATTCCCAATATTTCTTTTACGTTTTTGAAAATCTAGACAAGGCTCAATCTTTGTCCGAACAGATTTTTTATAATTAACTGTTAGTCTGAGAAAAGTGAAATTTACTGTCGTAGAGTTACCCTTTTTATGTCTTATGGGCACGTCATATGTACTAAACTGTTCATAAAAAACAAATCGAAAGAAATTTCAAAATTCTGTTCGTATACAATAGTTAGGCACAGAGATTAGCTTTAATTTAAAACCAATCCGAGCTCTGTATCTATGGAAGTTAATAAATCGATCCGAAATTTGGCTTGGTATGACATTATCAAGGTGAAATTTTTATTAGAAGCATTTCTCATTATGGCTACTCATCTCTGAAAATTTAAGCTGAAACGAACTGTTTTAAGTAGGAAATCCATTGTGAAGAGGGGAGATCTTAAAGTAACAAAATTCATTTTAAATTTTAATCTGAATCTTTCATATAAATTTACATATTGATTATTTCTTTTATTTAACATATTCATTATATTCTGTCGCATGTCTATGACAACATATTTTCTTCTGTTATTGTTATTTATTACCAACATTGCACTGATAGGTTTTTTTTTCTTTACTTTCGTAGGTAAGTAATAAAACTGAGAAAAAAAAAACACTTATTATTTATTCTACCAACAGTTTTTTTTAATTAGCACTTCTTATTCTTCATTAATTTCGATAAGAAATATACTCTATATTTGCTATAAGCATCAAAATTACAACTGTATGTGTAGAATGTGAATAATACAAAAAAAAAAAAGAACAAAAAAAATGATTTAATTCTTTTTATTCTAGTGTCAAGAATGGCATCAGCAACTCCTGTTAAAAAAACTTGTGCCATATGTCATAAAGGTGGTGATGTTTTTACATGTCGTGGTTGTCGACAAGCATTTTGTGCTGTACATATTGATGAACATCGTGAAAAACTTTCTAAACAAGTAGAAAATCTTGCTGAAGAACATGAACTTTTACGACGTGATTTAAATCGAGAAAATGAAGCTGAATCTCTTGTATCTATTGTTAATAAATGGGAACAAGAATCAATTAAAAAAATTCATCTTGCGGCAGAAACAGTTCGAAATGATTTAAGACGATGGATTGATCGAAATAATATTGAAGTTAAAATACCATTTGAAAGAATAACAAATGAACTTCGATCTTGTCAACAAACAGAAGATTATACTGAAATTGATCTTAAAAGATGGATACAACAATTAGAAGAATTCCGAAATAAAATTGAAAAATTACCTACTATTGATATGATTAATGATGATGATGATGATACAGATATTATACATATAATTAAATTAAAAGAAATTCAAGATCCAATACATTCTAGTCCTATTAATCCTTCAACACTTACACTTGACCGAAGTATGATTAGTTTTCAAGAACCAAATCTTCTTGTTCGTGAAAGATTTGATAATGTTTTTGGAAGAGCTACATTATTAGAAGATGGTCTTGTAGCAACATATTCAGATGCTTGGTTAGGTTATTCAAGTATATGTGGAATTAATCTTTATTCAACAGGAGTACATCATATTCGTTTTCGAATTCTTGAAAAATTTTATGATTCACCTTTTTTTGGTATTATTACTGCATCACAAAAGAATATAAAACGACTTTTAGAAACAATATCCGTAAATGGATGGTGGAATTTTGATTTTTCTATAATAAATGGTGAAAAAGATAATCGAAATGGACGAGATAAAATTATTCGATCACTTGATGAATTAACATTAACATTAGATTGTGAACGAAAACAGATTTTTCTAAAACATCATCGAACAAAAAGACTTCTTCATATACCAATTGATATTCGTGCATGTCCATTTCCATGGAAAATGCTTGTTGTTTTACATCGTCGTGGTGATTCTATACGTATTGTAGGTGGAACATTAAGCTTAACGAGAGAAAATTTATCAAGTAGATTGAGTGAAAAACGAAAAATATAAATAATATTAGCAAAAATGATTATATTTCTTGAAAAAATCGATGACTAATATTTGTATCATTTTTTGATTGACTATTTTTAATATCAATTTAATCTAAATAAATTTTCTATATTTTGTATACATAAGTGAAGAGCACAGTCATTGTAGTGTTCGAGAAAAAAAAATTATTAAAAATAAATTTCATAACAGAAAAATCAACGATGGGAGGCAATGAATTGTTACATCGCTTTTGAATTGAGATTATATACATTGTGTAATCCCTAGTAAATTATGAATACTCTGAAAAATGTTCTGACTAATAACCTTTTTGTTATTCTTCTGTTAAGATACAGTTATGATTAAACGTATCTTTTGCATTGTTGATATCCATGGAAATATTCAACATTCGTATTTCAAGATAGAAGTAAATGGAAAGAACTGAAACATTCACAGTAAAATATTCTCATCAAGATCTATCTTTGTTGAAAATTCTAAGTCAAAATTCGAAAATCAGTTCTTCTAGAGTTCCTGAAGGGAGAGATTATAGTATTCTATTAAAAAAATAGCTAAAATGTAGTACTTTGACATCAATAAGTTGTTAGATCGAATTTTTCCCAAGAAATTTATAACTTATTAGAAACTACATGATACACATAGTTTCAACTCAGAAACGATATAACAATCCGTTAGCTTTTTTTCTAAGCGTTGCATTTGATAAAACAATGTCGATTATGAATATTTTACAAGTTTACATACAGTATGTACATTATTTTCTTCTAGTTCTGTTTGGTATGCAATCAAATTGATTCAGATAAAATTTTGACAAATGAAATGCCAATGAATTTAATATTGTTCTACGCAAAAATAAAAAATGTCTCAATCTTCATTATTGACAAGTTTTTATCAACAAAATTTTGTCTAAAACTAAAACTAAAGATATATTCTGAAATCTCTCAACAATTTCTACAACTCTAGATATAAAAATCACTTTTAAAAAAATCGTAATAGAATAAAAGAAATTTAGTTTTCGTCGGATAAGTTGCATGAAAAGGTAAATATTTGGTATTGTTGCGATGATTTCTCGGAAACTATAGTCGTTTAAAAACTTAATTTTTTCAAAAGGGAATGACTATCTTTAGACCAATAAAACAAAAAAAATTATTAAAATTGATTGAGTAGATCTCGATTTATACTAACGATAATTATTTGAAAATAATAATGGAAAAAAGGTAAAAAAAATTATAGTCATTCAACTGTCTACTAATTGACTTTTCCTTCCAGAAAAAATGCTATTCAATCAATATGAATATTAATTTACAAGTCTCTTTTTCCTTCTTTCTTTATATTCAATTGATAACTAACTATGTTTGCCAAGAAACGAAAGACGAACATATACATATGTTGTTTGAGGAAATTATCCGTTAATAAAGTATGATCATGTTCACGTTGAAATAACAATACCGTTTAGTAAACATATGATTAGTTGTCGTTTAGTTGATATAACCAGCTGTCGTTTACTTTTTTGTTATTGAGCTTGAATAGAAGTTTTTTTTTTAATTAACTGTTTCCCTGTTCCACCCACCTGCATTATATAGTCAAACACTTGAACGAAGCAGAAACAAAGTAAAAAATCAAATTTGATATGACATATTCATTTGCCCTTCCCCCCTTCATTCAGTTCAATACAATAAAAATACGTAATTCATGTATTGTTCATCAAGAGATTAACAACTATGTGATCAGTTCAGAGTTGCTTACGGTCGTTGATCTTTTTCTTCAGTGGCAATCATAGTGCCCTGAAGGAGACTCGTGTATATATGTATATGTACTATATGTTCGACATTGAGTGTCATTTAATTTCAATTCTATAGACATATCATCATCATTGAGAAAAGCAATCAAGCATCGCTAATCATAATCTCAGGTAAAAACATCCGTAAGTTGAACAATGATGAATATCTTATTATTTTTTGTTTTCTTATATATAAATAAAGCAAAATGATTCATAATATTGATTAATTAATCGATGGGAACAAGACCGGATTTTTCAGCAAAATAAAAAAAATAAAAAATGTTGGTGCGAACTAGAAAAATCTGCTGAATGGATTTTATATATTTAAAGGCAAAGTAGAATATAAGGATCATTATTTTTATATTTTCATCCAAATCAGTACATGATCAATTTGAAGAAAATATAAATCTTATTCTTCTTTGTAATCAATTGAATAAAAACTGATTTTTTTTTTCTCTCTTTTCTCTTTAAATATATATAAATCGATATATTTTCTTCTCATGTTTTTCATTGGTCACTATTTACTTGTCTATCCTATCCCGTTATTCGCTTTTTCTCGTTTTTATATATTTGCATTGATATTATTGTTATTGCTCGTAAGAGAGAGAAGTAAGAGAAGAAGAAAAAGAAAAGAAAAAAAAAGATTAGATTATTCAAACGACTTTTTTTTTTTATCAAACATAAATACTTTCAATGCGTTTATTATTAAATCAAACTGGTCAAATGCCAACAGCTTCGAAAGCATTTTCGGATCATGAAAGTGATGAATTTGATGAAGATGAAAATGATATGATAGTAGATTATGAAGACCATCATAATCATCGATCAACAACAACATCATCATCATCACAAAAAAAATATAATAATCGTTCGATAATATCAAAACGAACTACAATTACAAATGGTCGAAAATCTAATTCAATTAAAAAACGATCAAATAATATTAAACGATCAGGCAAATCAATTCAATCATATGATAGTTTTGATACATTTGATATGGATGATATTAACCAATTAGATAATAATCAAAATGCTGGTCAACGTCATGCTGCTAATTTACGTGAAAGAAAACGTATGCAATCAATAAATGATGCTTTTGAAGGTTTACGTACACATATACCAGTACATCCATATGAAAAACGTTTATCAAAAGTTGATACACTTCGTTTAGCTATTGATTATATAGCATTTCTTAATCGTTTATTAAATAGTACATCACAAACTGATTCAATTCATCCATTACCTCAACCATCTCATCGTTTTCGATCACATCCATCTCATCCTCATGGTAATAATTGTCCAGCATTAACAAAAAAGAAGATTATTTTGGATTGTACACCAATTACTAATGATGAAAATGATGAAGGTAAGACATATACATTATATATCTAACAATTAGTATAGATGAATTAAATTAATAAGCGTAAATAGATCAGACATATATTCTATAGCTCTTATTTAAGTAACCAGTCGGAATAAAGTATTCTTATTGATCAAAAAAAACAAATCGGTGAATTATTTTTTTTTATCCGATATAACATGTGTATGTTTATTTAAATCGAAAAATTATTTGATATATATTTTTTATTATATTCCCATTAGATTTGTTCATGATGAATTTATTTATTTATTTAGTTTAGTTATTGACATACATACATATGCATGATAAAAAAACATGATTCTTTCGTTTTTGTTAGAAAACAGTAGTTATTCTTTTTGTTAAGTTCTCTTTAGGGAATACTTAGAGGTTTTTTTTTCTCTTTTTCTATTGAGTTGACTTAAGGCAAGAAAAAAAAAACATATATACATATATAAGATATTGCTAATCGAACACACTTGAACAGTGTGAATATGTCGATAATTTTATCATCATCATTTGTTTAAAAGTTTTGTTTGCTAACATAATGAATATGATGAATGTTTAAATATAAACAGATTGAAATAAAAAGGAAGCAAATAATTTAGTCGAAACAAAAAAAATGTATAAATGATGATGATCCAATATACACTTGAGAAAAGAATTAGTAACATAAAAATCAGCTGCCGGAGACAATGACAAGAAGAAAAAAAATGAAAAATAAAAATGTTTATTCTATTTTTTCCTAATGTAGACTAGACAAGTATCTATCGTTTCCACTTCAAATCCATTTATCATCATTTCAAGCTAATGAGAATTGTTTTCTCGTCTATATCCAAATAAAAGATGCTCTACTCAAAAATTTTCTCTCTTCCTATTGTCCCAGCTGGACAGTGGTCGCGTGCCTCCGCCCATTTATCATATAAATATACGACAATCATTAGAAATCAGTCGGTCAAATTTTCTCTAGTCTTCAGATATACATTTGATCTTTTACTAGAGTGACACTAACCGATATAAGTAAATCATCACGTATCTCATTTAGATTTGATTTACTTTTTTTGTAGTTTCCAATAAAAATAAAAGAATATATGCCGCCTTCAATTAGTCATTAGTTGATTTTTTTTTCTCTTATTCATTAGTTATTATTACATCATACTACCTAGTTCCTCTTGACTAATCGATGAGTGTATACCGCTATTTTGTTTGATATTATGTATGTTTTTTATTTTTCTCACAAATTAAAATGATACGATAGGGCAAAAAATCAAGTTGTCTATCCAATAACTTAAAAGAGTGAAAAGTACCTCATCATCTTGAATGATACTAACCGGTATCACAAAAAAAATAAGATGTGTTTATACTATGGATTATATTCTAATATTGCCCTTGGCTTGTTTATTTTCACCGTTGAATAGAATAAAACAAAAAAAATATATATTCAATAAAATCGAATCAAATTTTTCTTTATCATATTATTTATATAAATTATTCATCTTTTTTTTTCTAATTGTGATTTAGTAGAAGTTATATTGGGTCATTCTTTATCATGGCATGATGCATCAGTACATCATTTAATTCATCATTCTTCTATTATGGCACCTGGTTGTAATATATATCATTCGGATATTATTGTTATAACAGCAAATGTATGGATACCTGAAATACTTTCAACATCAAATACACTTCTTGTAACTACATCACCTTCATGTTCAACAATTCCAATTGGTATTTCAACAATAAATAATCGTTTATCTGCTTCTGTTAATCATAGTGATGATAGTGATGATGATAATATTATTATTAATAATAATAATAATCATGGAAATGATAGAGAAAATATTAGTTCAACTGGTTTAAATTCAAATCATTTACAACAAATTCCATCACAATGGGATATGTCAATCAATGGAAATGATTTTTTGCCTGTTTATAATCATCATCATGTACAACAACAACAACAGCAACAGACAACAATTTATGAAGATGATCATATATGGTATGAACGATTGAGATCGATGGCAACATCAATTGGTAGTGAACAGCAATCATCTTCCGATTCATCATCAAATGACATTCAACAACATCATCAATTATTCGATGTTTATTCTCAACATCTTCCACCACCAATGATGACTACAGTTAGTATTGATCCACATATGAATTATTATTCAACAAATCATGCTTTTGATCATTATCATCATTATCATCATATACCTGAATATCAGACAATGTTTTCATTTTAATTTTGTTTTGTTATATTAAAAAAAGCAAAGACAAAAAAAAAAAGAAAAAAAAATTTGTAAAAGAGCAACGAATGTTGGATTTTTAGTTTAAATAAACTATTCAAATAATCATGTATATTATTAGAATTCAAAGCTTATTTGATCTTTAACAAAATGGATCAATATGAGTAGATATCAAAGGCGGAATAGAAACCGATTAGTAGTTTCGTATATTGTTTAGTAACCACGCCTTCGGCTTTTTTTCCATCTTATAATTGTATATTCATGTTTTACAGTAATAGATATACTTTGAACAATATCAATGATGAAAGGGAAGTAGACATAGACACGTGCTTATTCGATTTCTTGTCTTTTTCTTTTTCCTTCTACTAGTCAAGTCTTATCAACGAATGAAAAAGAGAACAGTTATCAGAACACTTCATCATATCAGTAAAATGGTGAGAAAAATAACAGCTTTAATACAAATTTATGTGTCGAACAAAAAAATATATATATTATATGTTGAGTACTTTTTTTTCTAAAAAAAAAAAAAAGAAAGTCAAGCCTGTCAAGGTCATATTGATAATAATATGTGATAGATTCTTTGGATATATATGATTTTCTTTGAACAAGTTGATTAATCTATTATGAAAAGAATTTATAAAAATAATAATATTTGAGATGAAAAAAAAATGAATTGATTTTCTTTCTCGTTTTTTTTTTTTTTATTTTCGAAGAAAACATCAAAGATTAAATCTTTTCGAAGACTGTCAATTCAAAGCAAACAGAATTGCTTCAAGGCAATTACTGATAACGAAAGATTAAATAACTTGGATATATATTTGAATAAAGTTATTGACATAACGACGGAAATCGGAACAATATTCTCTCTTATTTTTTTTCTCACATTTTCTCGATCTATCTGTTTATTTAAATCATATTAACTGTTTCTACTAATATACTCTTCGTAATATTTATATTTCTCTAGCAAAACCGGTGATGAGATTACATCGATATAAATTTTCATTCGGAAATATTTATTGTATATGTAATATTTGATTTAAAAAAAAAAAGGAAATTTTTAATCGTCATTGATTAATTTTATATTTTGAGATTCTTCTTCTGTTAATTATGTTAGAATTAAGCATAGAATTATTAATATAAAATAAAAAAAAATCAAATATATAATCGTATCGGAAAAAATCAATGTCACTTGAAGACAAGAACTGATAAGTTCTAGTTGTTGTTTATATCAATTGAGAAGAGTATTTCAATACAGGTTTGATTATTACTAGATTATTTATTCAAATATTTTTTGATTTATAAAAGCTAAAAAAAATTCTTTACTAAAAGAAGTGAGCGATTATATTGATTTCTTAACAAAAAACTGAGATGAAGATATAATCATACAGACAGTAAACGACTATTATATGCAATATTACTATGACATAATCATTTTGAATATCGTTCATTTGAAATATAAAAAATAAAATTTATTTGACATAATCGTATAGAAGCATATGTAGAATATCGAAGATAATATTTCATAACAAAGGATTATGTAACTTGCATTCATTATAATAAAAACTGAAATGTTATTCTTTTCTTTTTCTTTTCCTCTTTCAATATATTCATATCGTTTTTTCTTTTGTAATTTTTTTTCATTCTGTCAAGGTGTTCGTCTACATAGGTAATTTTTCTTTTTTTACATTTCTTCACGTGCTTATTTGTGTACATAGACATCGATCAGGTGATGAGATTATATATATATATTATAATTTTCCTAGAAATTGAATTCAGTTTTGGAATTCGATGTTATTCATGTGATGGTAAAATAGATAAGAAAAAGAAACCTGATGATCCATGTTTAAATCCAGCAGAAAATGTTGGTGATGGTAATGTTAAAGAAATTGAATGTTTAAATACAAAACTTTGTTGGAAAGGTATAACAGGTGGAAAAATCAAACGTGGTTGTGGAGAAAAACGATGTGCTTTTATACCTGATATAAATATGGGTTCATTAATGAGTCAAACATGTTGTTCAAATGATTTATGTAATCGAACATCTTCAATAATATTATCTAAATGGATTATTTCTTCATTTAGTTTTTTAATATTTTTTTATTTTCAATTATTTTATTAAATAAAATTGAATCTACTTTTTTTTTTGTCTTATAGAAAATTTTATTTAGTGTCATGAACAACATTTTATATTTTTTCACATTTTCTTTTTTCTTTTATTTAATACATTACCTATACACCCGATGGCACTTGAGAGACATTTTAAAAATCACTTTTCTTTTTATTCGCCATCTTCCCCCTCTCTTTCTCTTTTTAACTACCTATTTTCTCTCGTTCCGTTCATGTTTGTCAAAATGCTACCCTCAATACGCACACACATACAAACATAAAGTGTATTATCACCAAGACAAAGACAAAGACATTGTGAATAGTGTTCGATTTACGACAACATAAACAATTTTATTAAAAAAAAGGAAAAATACTTCAACAGGTGGGTGATTCTATAGCTGATTACTTGTAACTAATGTATAATTGTTTTGGTCAAGATAGATATAGAACATTGAACTTGATTTTTTTTTGAAATATTAGAAAATTTTACAAAATGTTTATTTTTTTTTGTTTTACTTTAAAAAGAAAGCGAAATTCAAATAGAAAAGTTTGCATTTAATTTTTATGAAAAAGACAAGCAATTCATGATCTGTTATTGCATATGAATCAAATAAAAACATATTTGTCAAGTTTTTCTATGAGTAATAAGATGTTGTTAGTGTTTTTTCATGATATTTTATAGTTGTAGGAGTTTTTTGTTTAGAATGAAAATGAGTCATTTAATAAAAACTTGTAGAATGTTGAAGAAAACTCAAGTTCTATAGTGTGTTTCTATTCAATATCATTTTAAGTTATTTTTATAAAAACTATATTACGATAAATCATGTTTCCTGGGTGATAGTGATTGAAAAAAGAACGAGTAAAAATGAATTAGGAAAGAG
>JAJEKB010001249.1:0-24512 GCA_022393335.1 Macrotrachela quadricornifera | reverse complement strand
TGGTATTGAAGGTAATGCTGTACGTGTTGGAACACTTGATGATTTAATAAAACAATTTCGTCGTGCTGAATTTCGTCTTGTTCGTCGTCCACCTGATTATTTAGATAGTGCATCAACATTATTCTCAAGTAATATATCAACAACAAATGATCGTACATTAACAACAAAATCTCATCAACAACAAGAACGTCCAATAAAACAACCACAAGCTTTAACTGAATATCGTTTTAATGCTCCAACATTTCCAACTACACCATCACGTACATGTCGAGAACCAACAATTCATCAAGGACTTATTTATCAATATAGAACACGAGAACGTATTAATAATCCTGATTTACCATTATTAAATCAACGTTCAATTAATTCACCTGAACAACATCGACAACGATTAAATTCATTTATTATTCAAGAACGTCAACCAACAGCAATGAGTACACATGATAAACGAATACAAGAATTACGTGAAAAAAGTTTAATGCGTACAGAAAAACAATTATGTGTTTGTAATAAATTAACTATTGTTGATCCATTTAATTCTAATTGTGAACAAACTGATTCTGCATTATCACAATTTCATCAATCTCAACAACAACAACAGCAGCAACCTTCAGTTAATTATATATTTCCACCTGTACGTCCATTTGGTTATTTTACAAAGAAACCTAATACAACAGCAACAGATGATACACAACAATTATCATGGAGTCCACCACCTCCATTACGTACGAAAAAAAAACATGGAACAAAAAAAAAACAACAAAAAATTCCTAAACATTCATTAGATTCACTTGATAAAGTTGGAATTATTGAAACTAATGATGAAGATGATAATAATTCACAATTATTTGATAATACAATTAAATCAATGGTTAGTTTAACAGAGTTAGATAATGACATACATAATAAAACAATTAATATTAATTTAAATATAACTGGTGCTGTTATAGAAAATTCTGATGAACAATAATATCTTTCAATATTACAGCAAAAAAATTTATCTAAATATATATATTACATATGTAAAAGATCTTTTCTTTTTTTTTAAATTAAAATTTAGTAAGATGAACATCAAATGTGTGATTATTTTATTAATACATTAAAATAAAAGTGTTTATAAAGTTATTAATTCATTTATTTCTTATCATTGAGATGTATTTATCATTTATAAAAATCATTTCAATATATACATATAATAGATGATGAGAGAGTTACAACTAACTTCGAAGTCTAATTCTGTTGTAGAAGTTAGAAAAAAAAGAATCTTTCAGACTTAATACTGCAAATTAATTACAGGAATTTCGAAAAATTCTTTTCATTTTTTTTAATATAACATATTTATTTTTCATAGTTATAATACGAAATAAACAAAAATTATTTTTCACATACTTTTTTAATGATTTATACCAAAAATTTAAATTTAGGGAAAAAAATTTCGGAACTTTTCGAAGTCAAAGTTGGAAGTAGAGTTGAAAAGAACTTCTAGAATGGAGTTGGAATTAAAAAAAATGACATTCTTTTTTTTGTATATACACATAAATTTCTACAATAATCTTGTCTCAAATAACTTATGAACTATTGTTTATACATTCTGAAATGTATGTATTTTTGTATAATCCTAAATTAATATTATCTATTTTATTTCACATCTAATTTTTCACAATTAAATTAATGAACAACAAAGATACTTATATATATTTAATAATAACAGTCAATTAATGATATAAACGAAGACAAATAAAATGAAAGACAAAACACAAAAAACAATGAAATAAAATAAAAATGTTTTAGATCATACATATAAGTTAAACATATAAATTTTTTTTCATTTATGTTAATCGAGATACTTCATGATCAGATCTATAATAATAATACAAAAAAATATTTTAATTAATTTATTTTATTTTCTTACCCATAAACAACATCTTCATCTGAATCATTAATCATTGAAAATGTTGGATTATCACGAAATAATGAATCAATAGCAGCATTTTTTGCTGGTGAATAAACATATGCCATTGTATATAAATATAAATTAATAAGACTATAAAATGAAAGAAATTCTACAGAATTTTTATAACGTGATGCTAATTCTGGTACGAAATTTTCTTCAATAATGCCTGAACCAAATCGAAGTATTGTTATAACAATTGTTATTGATACAACACAAAGCATTAAAAGTGTTGTAAATTTTAAACGAATATCTAAATAAATAAATTATTCAAATAAAAAGTAATAAAAAACTTTCAAATATATATTTACCAAAATATGGCATATTACGAAGTTCACCAAATGCTCGAATAATAAGGAATAATAAATATAGAATATATAATATTCCAATAATATAAAAAAATATACGAAATATCTAAATAAATATATAAAAAAAATAATTTTTATATTAAATTTTTTCTTTTAGTTTTTCACTTACAGTAAATTGTTTTATATCAATTGTCATATTATACATTGGATCACGAAATTCTTGTACAATACGTGCTGATGATAGTACAATAGAAAATATCCAAAGAAAACTAACAAGAATTATTTTTGGTAAATAAAATGGAATAAATCGACGAACATTCTAATAAGAAAAAAAAAATTTTTATTTAAGAAATAAAAAATTGTAACAAACTTGACGAATTCCATGATAAACACTTAACCAAAAAAGTAATAATGTACAAAGAAATGTTGCTTGAAATATCCCATCAAGTATTAATGGAAAAGAACTATTTAATAAGAATGTTAATGGATAAAATGGATCTATGAAATGATATATTTTATATAATTAAATATAAATAATTTAATTTACTATTATAAAAAACGAGTAATATAAGAAGAAATATCATCCATCGTTGTTCTAATGACCAATCGAGAACTGAAAATTGACGCATTGATTTTGTAAAAAAACACTTTAATAAAAAAGTAAAATAAAATAAAAATATTATTAATTAAATTTCAAATTTTCTTTCTTTTAAGAAATAATTACATACTGTAGTTACTATGGAACATATTAAGAAGAAAAACCGAAAAGCAAGTTCAAATTGAGTATATTTTGGATTGAAAGTATTTAACTAAAAAAAAATGAAAAGAATAAAAATTATTTTAAATATATATGTATGTATTTATTCATTTTTTAAAAATAAAAAAGTATCTCACAAAAAATTGAACATTTTTTATTTTTTGTTGTTGTTGTTGTTGTTCTTCATTAATTCCATTAAGTTTTATTTCAAAATGATATACATTTTCATGTAAAAAACTTAAATGATATAGAATGAGTTGATTGCAAGCCTATATATATAAAATAAAGTTATCAATTAATATTCATTATTATACAAAAAAAAATCTAACACTTATAACCCAATCATTTCTGACTTTATCTATATTTCTAACATCAATATTATTAACATTCAAGGTAATCAAACAAATTATTTTTCACCAATCAATTAATGAATCTTATCAAACATTAATTTCTATCAAAGGTCATGCATACAACACAATTATAACGTCAGCGTTTTAAACATTGACAACAAACAATTACAATTTCTCCGAATTATGACGATAATGTCAAGGATAATAATTAAATACTTTCGCGAAGTAAAGCAATCGTAATAGAATTACAACATATACAACGTATCCAATCAGCGCAAATCGAAATAAAAACGAACGTAGATCTTGCAGGAATTAAAAAAAGAGTGGGAATACCAGACTTCGAGGGAAAAAAATGAAAAACAACTCAAGTATGAATTTATTTCGCAAATACGAAGAATTAAATTAGAAAACCTGCGAAACGAAAAACAAAATTGGACAATACAAAAGACAATTAGGAACAGCAAGATATATCTATCTTAACGTTTTCAAATATAAAGACAAATAAATAACATACAGACATACACAAATGGGAGATATAAAACAATAACAATAAATCGATAAAGATAAAATTGCCAAGTATATAAATTGATTTAGAAAGAAAAGGAGTTGATCAAGTATAAAATGTGTGTAAAATGATATGAACACGAAAAATCTCAGGTCGAAAAAAGAATGCGAGTTATTTATAACATTGGCTGATCTATCTATAATCTTAACAAGTGATGGAAATACTTGTTATCATTTTGTTTCTCTATTAAGTTTACTCATGCAGGAAACTGATCAGCCGGCAAATAAGTGTAAAATCGTAAAGGATCTAAACAAACGCGACTCGCACACCACCCGGACCAAAACCGCCCGAACCAAAACCGCCCGGACCAAAACCTCCCGAACCACCGAAAGGACCCCCACCACCAACGGGAACAGCCAAAATAAGACCTCCACCTCCACCTCTAGGAATACCACCCAAACCGCCACAAATACCACCACCTAAACCGCCAATACCACCACCTAAACCGCCACAAATACCACCACCTAAACCGCCAATACCAGCACTATAAATAGATAAAATGAAAATAATATAATTAGTCCATATTATTGACAGTTAATTACCCATATCCACCAAGTCCTCCCATAGGAAATCCACCCATTCCACCCATCATTCCAAATCCACCACCATAAGCTCCCAATCTAGAAAATAGAAAAATATGTTAAGAAATATAAATATGAAATGAAAAAAGAATTTCATATTCAACATACCCACCACCCATTGGCGGACAAACTGGTCCCATGGGCATTGATGGCATGCATTGAGGTTGAGGTACTGGTACGGGAACAGGTATACATTGAACTGGACCAGGAACACACACCGGAACGGGACAAGGTTGCGGTGTTGGCACAGGACATGGTTGAGGAACAGGCACAGGTACGCACTAGAAAGACATATGAAGAAAAAAAATATAATTAGGGATTCTCAATCTTATTTTTAGTATTCAATGAAATGATTAATGAATTACTGAATAACTCACTTGAGGAGGACCTGGAACACAAACTGGTATTGGACACGGCTGAGGTACAGGAACAGGCTGTGGTACCGGACATGGTTGTGGAAAAGGTTGACAGCTAAAGAAGAAAGAAGTAAGTGTACTTGTATCAAATACTTTACTTACATTGGTTGGCAAACAACACGGTTGACAGGTACAGGAACTGGTACGGGGCATGGCTGAGGAACGGGTACTGGCACACACTACAAATATTAGAAGAAAATTAGAAATAAATCAAAATTCTAAATTTTTTAATCAAATAAAAACATTTTTGAGGAAAAATTAATTGAATCATAACTTAAATTTTACAGGATTTGTTGTTCTTTCAAAAAGAAAAAAACGATTCTTACTTGATCTATAAATTGTGGAACTGGAACTGGAACAGGACATGGTGTTGGCTGTCTATACAAATGAATAAAACAAAAAAATGATCAGTAAGATTCTGATAATTTTCAGAATGAAAAATGTTAACTCACGGTACAGGAATACATTCGCGTACAGGAACTGGAACAGGACAAGGTTGTGGTTGTGGCACTGGCACTGGAACGGGAAAAGGGCAAGGCTGTAGTTGTGGGATTGGTACGGGTACTGGCGTTGGAACTGGTTGTTGAATGACGCATGGTTGAGCACATGGATTCATACCTCCAAATGAACCACCACCAAATGAAAGACCTCCTCCAAATGAGTCACCGCCAAACGGAAAGCCACCTCCAAATGAACCACCTCCAAATAAACCACCTCCAAATGAACCACCACCAAATGAGCCACCACCACATGGAAGACCACCACCGAATGAGCCACCACCAAATGAGGCACCACCAGAAAACGGAAGAGCACCAATCGGAGCAGCACCATATCCACCTAGTCCACCTCCAAATCCACCACCCATTCCACCACCCATTCCACCACAACCGAATCCGCCGAAAGACATTGTGTTAACGCTAAAATTGTCAGAAAATGGATTAATTGGAGTCCAATTGCCTGCCAAGCCTGGGACAGCAAAATGTGCATCTTTGAAATCAGCACTGGTTTTGTAGCTGTCAATGCAGTGTAATTGTCTCGCACCAAAATCACCATCAAAATATAATGTATCATCACCATCAAAATCACTACTAGGAAAGCCTTCTATTCCTCCAAACGATATTTTTTACAAGAGTTAAAACTACGCCAAAACCTAATACTAATCCTAAATTTAGGCCTACTTCTAAATCTGATATCACATCAAAATTTTGTTTCACTCAGTCGAATTCGAAATTGAATCTTTATGATCAGAAATTTGCAGCTCGCACACAGCCGCTAAAGTTCTGAATAATAAGATCATCACTAGAAACTGAAGATTAGGATGAGAAAAAACGCTGGAGCATTAACATTTTCTACTTAAAATCAGAAGACATTTCATAGAGTACTCAACAGAAACATTACTATTTGACAGGAATACATGCTGGCATTGGCTATATTTTGTTGACTTGATGCATTATAAGTAGATTGATTATCACGAGCTAGTTGTTGCGATTTTTAGAATTGTTCATGACCAATTTGTTCATAATTATGTGACTTCTATTGTTGAATACCAAGATAATGTTTAACTTATAATAAATAACATTAATATTGTATAATTTTTCTAATTATTGGTAACTTGTCTTATAGACACCACTATGGAGTGCTGATATATTTACATTGTTCAAGGTTCCATACTGATTAACTAATATTTGTTGTTGATATTGTTCAACTTGAATGCAAAATGGTATACTAATTATTTTATGTATGATTTCAATTGCTTCATACGATTTAAAAGCAATGTGTTCTTGAATACAAGGTGATGGTGTCTATGGGTCTTCAATGATTTCGTCTACCATTTAGATGGCTGACAATGAATGTAAATATGTTCAAAAATAATTGGTTCTAATGTGAAAATTCAATGTCATATTTGTCCTATAGCAGCACTTGCCTAATCTGATAAACGAATATCTTTGTAACGAATACCTCTTTGATGGTATCTATAATATATTTCACCTGTTTTATTGTTATCCATTCCACTTTTACAATAAGGTTTCCAATTACTTATAAAATCACCATAAGTTGTATCACCATCATCATTTGCACTATATTATGCTTGATCATAATAATCATAGTTGCTGGCATTGAATTTTATCCTATCCTGCTTTTGAGATTGAGAAGCAGCTGGATAACATTTATAATTACATAAAATTGATAAAGCTGTAGTTTATATCGTTCCTGAACCTGCTCCATAGCATTTGTGATCATCATCATCACTCACAGTATTTTGTATGACACTTACTACGTGCTCGCTGTTGTTCACTTGTTATCTGAATAATGATGTGTGTGTTGCCATTTGTGTTGTACTTTGATAATGGAAATCCTTTCTTGCGAATTTATTCAAAGTAATTGAACTTTATTTAATAAGAATGTATCTCAGAATATACGAAACGAATGGTAATAGATATTACGCATTCAATGATTCTTAGCGAATGAGCATCTTATAATTTTTAATAAAAGCTGAATTCGATTCTCTTAACAACTAACAACATTAAAATTTATATGATCAATTTGATACGGTCTAAGGTTCTCTTTTCTTCTTTTTCTGTTCCCTGTGTACATACAAATGAATAATTATCAAAAGATGATCTAAGCAAGATGATCCATTCTATGTGTTAGTAATATTTATTGAAAATGATGGTGACGATAACGATGGTGGCAATATAAGAAAAAGGATCGAGTGATAAGGAAAAACTACTAAAACAAAACTATAGTACTGAAAACGCTTACCGATATTTGAAGTTACGTGTTGTATATTCTTGAGGACTATTAACGTGAATATGAAGCAAAGTGTTAAGAAGCTGTCGTATTTATACGACACGTAGTTCTTGACCGTGAACATCCTATTTTCCTTTGTTGACCCTGATCAATCTTTGAGTAATAAAGGCAAGAAATTTGGATTCAGAGAATGAAGGGCATTGATACATATCTTCGTTTATGTGGGTATATCAAGGTTTACGAATATAATTTAATGCATATAGATACATTTTTTTTATTCTGCTTGCTTTACTGATGCATGATAGCGAATAAGAATAACGAAGAACCTTCTTTCTCAAATAAAACGATACGTACGCAGTCACAAATTATATATATTACACTATTGATTGCATCAGTTTCCATTGCTATATAGAGCGTACTCTGCTCGACCAAGCATATATACATATATGTACGGCTTTGAACGAGTGAATATGGAAGCTAACAACCATCAATATATATCCGAAGGTAACTGATATGACAATACGAAAGAATGAATATAATACGATTACACCAAGATGACGGTTATATAACTCGCAAACATTCATATATGAAAAGATATATGCACTCATTAATCTTTAAATAAAAGGATTCATCCTCGCATATAAATGCATGGATATTATACTTGATTTTAGCTATATTATTAATTTCTTATAAAATTAAGATTAAATTAGTAAATCAAGTAAATAACAATATTATTCGTTATAGTTCAAATAATCAATAACAAATTCTAAATAATTTTATTAATTTATCTTTTTTTTTTTATGAACAAATCGTTTACTATGGTATATTTTAGATACGAGCAATGTATTCAATAGCAAATAAATATTTACACCATACAGTTTGTCATAAAACTCGCTTATCTTAAATAATTTCATCTAATTAAACTATTTTGTTAACCTTAATGAATTATTTTTTTTATTATTATAATAGGTATCATCATCAAGTATTTATTAATACAAATACATGTTACAAATATTCTTACAAGCTATCAGCTTTGAGTAAAATTTAAAAAAATCATTACAATCGATCGTTTTTTTTTCACTTGTTTTATTTTTTTTTGAATTCTTCTATGCTTTATTTATTTGCATTATCATTTATGTATACAACAACAGTCAAAGATATAAATGATTTGAAGGTTAGATTAACAAAAAGATTGAAATTATAAGAAGAAAAGATCCTGCATAATATTTCTATATTTGAAAAATTTGCAAAAAGCTGATGGTTTTTCATTACACTCAAAGCCAATACTATTGAAGTATATTTTTGGCATTTGTCTATATTAATAAAACCTTGACAGTAATATTCATTACAAGAAAAATAAAATATAATTAATTAAATACAATAAAATAGTTGAACTCAGTAAAATTATTTTTATACAAGTAGTTTTGTCAAATGTACCGTACAAAACATTTTATAAATTTGAAAATATATCTATCAATAGATATAAATTAATTTTGTCAATTTAGATAATTTTTATGTCTAGATATGATGAATATAAGATATTAAAAAGGTTATTTTCGTCATATATATTTAATGTGTAAAAAACATAATCATTCTTTTTTTCTCAAACTAAAGAAGAAAAAACAGTTTCATCGTGCACATCAGAAGGACGTGAAGGAATACGAAAAAAACACACAAATATATTCAAAACAACGCATTATTTCTTATTTATTGCAACCTAGTCATGCACGAGTGATTGTCGTAAACAATAACACGTATTTATTTATCTTATTAAAGGATAAGTTGTTTTTTCACAAACTATACGTATATAAGGCATATTTTTCTTTTCAAATTCATATTATTCAATGGCGTTTATACATAGTGGTTGCACTTGTTGTAATTGTTGTTCTAGTTATACAACATTTTCACCATATTGCAATCAACCACTACTCTATGATGGAAATTATCAATCACGAGTTTATCAAGAAGTTTATTATGCACCTGAACCACCAGCACAAGTTGAAGTTGTACGACAACGTTTACCTGCTCCACCACCTGATGTGATCGAGCGAGTTGTTGTTGTTCCTCAACCAAAAAAATACGTTTATCAAGTTGTTGAAGTACCTTCAAAACCACCACCAATCGTTAAACAACGTGTTGTTCATCAACCTCCTAATCCACCAGTATGTGGTGGTACTTATCATGTTCATACATCATCTCCTTCAAATGTTGTATCACCAGGATTAGTACGATCTACATCAGCTATTCAAACATCACCTAGTTACGTTCATACATCTACTATTCAAGGAACACCAATAACCTTATAACCTTATCATAGTATTTCTATCTAAAAACCTTGTCTTATATTTTACTACTAACTTGTTTTTGACAGTGAATAGTGCGTAGACGATCATAGATTTTTGCACTTGATAATAAATTTGGATTGCTTACAGAAATAGTGACATTGGTTGATAGACGAAATTCCTCTTCAATAAATAATTTCGAAATAAATAAATAAAAAATAATTTTTTATTTTACCATTTATATCAGTTGTTGCTTTCATAGTTAACCAAAGACGTTGATGAAATTTATCAAGATAACTGGAATTAAGTATATACGGGCCGGACTAAATAAAATAAAAAGAAAAAAAAAGAATGAAATTTTTAAACAAAAATTCTATATACTATTTGTTTTTGTTGATTTTCGGATTTATAATCATCTGATTGAATAATGGAAGGACCAGCAATACCAATTAATATATTGATAAATAAACATATAAAGAAAGTAGCAAAAACAGCTACAAATTGACGTTTATGTAATGCATATAAACGCATTTGTACAGATCTAAATTAATTTATTTTATAAATTTTGTTTTTATTCTTCAAAAAGATTCTATTATTAAGTTTTACAAGAGAAAAATAAAACAAAACAAACTAAGCTTTTATATTTACCTTTCAATTTCTGCTGTTTCACCCATTTTCTTTTTAAAAATAAAATCAGATCTAAAACTTTAAAACAAAAAATTAATCTATAATCACATAAATCTTTATTTCTTTTGATAATAAACAAAAAAGTAAATCAAAAAATATATACATAAAAAAATTAATTTTGTTCCTTAAAGTTTACTGCGTTGAATTAAATCATCTTTAATCCATTCCGGTATTAAAAATGTATGTTTATTGGTATGTATTACTTTATTAATTGCTTCATAAACCTAAAATATAAATTAAAAAAAAACAATAATTCGAAAAAACAGAAATAATTAAATTATTTTAATTAACCTTTCCATCGTTAACACCTAAAACTGAATTAAGTATATGATCTGGTGGTGCAAATACATCAACTAATGCTACAGCTTCATTTCGTAAATTATTACATAAATCAATTAAATTATTTTGCATCCACATATTAATTAAATTATTTTTAAAATAATTTCCTTCAATTAATAAATTGAAATTTTCTTCAAGAAATTTCAATATATAAACAATTAATAATTTATCAAGAACTTTTTTACATTTATCATCCATATCTTCATGTGTTTCAATATATTTTAAAAATCGAAAAATAGCTGTATGCTAAGAAGAAAACAAAACAAAAATTTTCGTTTTTTTTTATTAGAAATTTTTTTTTTTACTTGAATGTAAATAATTGATAATGTTCGAAGATGATAAACTTGTGTTGTATTTTTTAAATCAAATGATGATATACCTTTTCCTAACATTAAATTATCAATTTTTCGAACTGATTTATCAAGAATATAACATAATAACCATTCAACAGCAGTGAGTAAGTCTATAAAATATTTCTATATATATATATATAAATTAATGAACGATTAATTCGTCACATATAAAAAAAACGAGAGTGAAGTAGTAATTAAATTAAACTATATAACGTAACCTGCTATTGATGTTTTTCTATAGATCTATTAAATTTATCTAGCTAAAAGAAAATGAATTTTAAAATTATTTTAGATTCTTAAATAAATACTGTATTTGAGTATAAGAAGTATGCTATAATTACAAATGAATAAGACTAAGATTCTATGCGAAATTCAAGATGATTTATCTCACAATGTTTTTCTTAAAATCAGCCTACAAGTGAATAATTGCATACTCAGTAAATAAAATCTAGAAATTGTTTTCATTTTTCAGTAGTGATCTATAGTATAATTTATCTGCTCCTATTTTTGAAAGCAATAATTTGGTTTTTTTGTACATTACTTTCAAACGAGACCTTCCTATTCATGAGGTAGTATTGAGAATTAATGCGAAACTGTTACTATTTCACTCTTATACTCTCTTTCTCTAATTTTCCTGTATATGTGACGATATGTTCTCAGCAATATCTCATTGCAACGAATTGACATAATATTATATAAATTTTTAACCTTTTAGATGACATTCAGACGTAATTGTACAATGATTATCTCGAAGAATAGTTTTCATTTTTGTTATAAAAAGAATACTTTCAAATGGACTATTAATTGATGTATCTATATGGAAAATAAAAATATTATTTAAATAAAATCTTTTTTTTTTCTTCTTATTTTAAGTTACCATTTATATACATATCTTCATAACTTGATAAAATATAATTTGATGCTTGTTGTAATAAAACATTGTTATCACCTTCAAATGTACATGACGGATCATTATCATTTCGAATATTACCAAAACCAGTTGCTAGATAATAAATATATTTTTATTTCTATATAAAAAATTCTTTTTTTTTACCATATAAATATCCATGACCACCACAAGCTTCTCGACATTCTTGAGACGCTTTTTGTGTATTCCATGTACATATTGCTTTACAAGTACATGATAAAGCATGAAGTTCTCTACCCATATATGCAAGTAAATCTTGATCATCTTCATCACGTGACATTGATATAGCATAAAATTCAGCTAAATTATCAAATACTGATAATGCTAAATGTCTATAAATATAAAGTGATGCAACTATTGGAATTAAACGCCAATTCTTAAATAAAAATAAATGTTTTTTTCTTTTATTTTTTCTTTTAAAAAAAAATTTAAATAAATACTTGAGTTTGATATTCAATTACAGGTATTTCTATACCAGGTGATGGTCCAAATTGTTTTCGAATACATGAATATCGAATAGCAATTGTACAACAATTAATTAATAAACCAATTGCTAAACTACTGATACCAACACGACCTGATGAAAGTGCACCGAGACTTGCACCAAATCGTTTATTTAATGTCTAAAATAAAATAATATGTGCTTTTTTTTTAGAGCGAATACAATTCAGTAACACAAATAGTGAAATTAATATTGATTTCTATTTAAAAATAAAAGTTATGTTTTGATTACTTATACTTTTAAGAGAAAGTGATTGAACAATTAAGATTATATTGACTGATGCAATTTTGACTTGATATTCTCTTCATATATAAGTCTCTCATGTCTTTAGAAATTTACGCGCAAGAAGAATATACAGGTGAAACTTTATCATTTAATACTTTGTACGAAATGAAATTCTATAAAATATCTTTAATTCGAGAAGAAATAGCTATCGAATCTGGTTTTTTTTTCGGAATATTTTTTATCTTCAATTGGTATTACTTATCGGATCAAAAGTGTTGAATCACATTAGACAGTTTCATTGTTAGCTATTGATTTCTAAATATTTACATTTTTTGATATCAATGAAATCTCTTATAAACTATGGAATATATTTTGATAGAATCGAGAAAATATAATGTATAGTTTAAAAGAAAGATTTTTCTTATTTATTTTATATAATCTAACTTTAAAAGACTATTTCCTTTTGTTCAATATATTCTCTTTATTTAATCAATTTTAATATTAATCTATAAAATAAATATAATAATTACTTTAAATTGAGTTTTATAAGTTCCATCGGGTAAAACATCACCATGTTTATTAAGTAAATTTTCTCTTGGAATTCGATAATTATGAAAAACTAAGAAACTAAAATTTTAATTAATTTTATATATACATATATAATAAATAGATTAAATTCATACCCATTATCAAGACCATTCCATCCACATTTAGCTCCAATATCACCAGCTTCCACACCATCATATGTTTTATATGTTAAAGGATCACTTTAATAAAATAATAAAAATAAAAATTTTTTTTTCAAAAATAAATATTTACCGAATTGGTACAACAAATGGATGAAGACCATAACAAGTATTGTTTGTATAAAGTTGTGCATAAACAACAGCATGTGTTGCTTGATAACCTAAATTACTAAAAAAAAAACGCAAATGTTTCTTCGTTTTTTAATATTAAAAAAAATAATAATAACTCACCCAACCCAAAATTTCATTGCTTCAATATCAGGTGTATTTAAAACAAATTGCTATTGTAAATAGTATTTAAAAAAAATTTTATTTCATTTAAAGATCAATCTTTACTTGAATTGATGGATCATAGGTTGCAGTTGTTCGCATTTCTTTTGTATTACTTCCATGTGCTAATTCAGTTAATGCAAAACAACCAAATATCTAATTTAAAAAGTAATTTCAAACAGAAAAAGAAGAATTTTTTATTACTTGATGATTTTGATCCAAATTTAGTATATATTCATGCCGTTGTGTACCTAATGTACGAATTGTTTCACGAAATACTGTCATTGAAAGTGCATATTTTGCATGACAAGATGAATCATACATAGCTAAACATTGTTCAAGAATAATTTTATGTCGTGGATTATCAAACATTTCATCATCGGTTAATAAATTTGCTTTTATTAATTCTTTACAACGAAGATATGTTAAACGTTTATATTCATGAATTGATATTGGAAATTGTGGTTGACGAAATATTGGTTTCGAATCTAATATTGACCAAATTTTATTCTAATAATAGAAAATAAAATATAAGAAAAACAGAAAATTTTTTTAATTAATTTTTTCTTATACTCGATAAGCTTGTGATGATTCATCGTCAAATATATTTCGCATGCGTTTAGGACAAAACGATGCTCGGCTACGATATTCATCAAGCATGATAAGACCAATTCAATGATGAATGATTATATGAAAACTAAGTATTATGTGTTATGACAAAATATCTTATTGGAATATTTTTTATAACAAATCAAATTTTATTTTTAATAAAAAATTAATATATTAAAAAAAATTTATTTTAAATAAATTTTTTGAAAATTTTAAATAGATTATTAATTTCATCAAAGATGGCGCTAGTATTAATTATTAAAGATATTTATAACAGATTTTTTTCAAGTGGAAGTACGTACTAAGGCCAGGACGTGAACTTATGATTTGAGTACTTGTGATTTTGGATAAACAATTTTGAATATTATGTTATATCATTGTTATATTTTATGTAGTATTCTTTCAAAACTTTCATTTTAAATTTAAATATTAGAAAAATTCGATAAGCTGTCAATTAAATATTTTGTCTGATATAAAGAGATTAATCAATTTTCTTTAAAATATAAGAGTCATAATACATATAGAAGCATTATTCTCTATAATCTCGTTATTGATAAAAATATAATTTAAATTTTCAATATATATTCTACTCTGCTTTATTCTATAAATATATTATGATTGAATGAATGGTCGATGCTTGTTAAATGAGTCATTAAAAATTCGATTTTCATGCCGCAAAATCACACTGAAAGTTTGCATAGGTTTTTTTCAATATATGAAGTCTATCGAAAAAGTTTCTTTCCTATTTAAAAAAAAAAGTATGACAAGTTAATTATAAGAGATTTGAAAAACTAAAGTCTCATTCTTAATAACATTTGTCCAAATTCATATTTTAACAATTTTTGACAAATCATTATAAACAACTATCATATTTATATTTACTTGCACAGCTTGTTCCTTTTTCTTATGCTATATAATAAATTTTTTTATTATTCTAATCATTTACAAAACCTTGATAACTAAATATTGAGTATGGATTGGAATAAATCAACATTCGACCTTCCAGTAGTTTATTCGTATTATTCATAATAAAATAAAAGAAACAAACAATGTAACATTAGGTTTTTTTTTATTAATTTATTTGTTTCATTATGACAACGTTTTAGGTAACAAAAATGGTATGTCTCCAACTCGCCAAAACCACTTTTTGGTCATGAAAGACGTCCAATGGTGAAGGTAAGGACAAAAATGAGTTGTCCTTTTCATGCTTAACACGCCTCTATAAGAATTAAATAGCTCGTGTAATCTAAAGTGTCTGACGAAGCTTTTAACGAAATGCTACTTAGAAAAGAGGATTACGATCGTATTAATCTTTTTATTAAAAATTTCATTTTAATAACTACACAAACAACATTAATATAAAAAAAACACCAAAAGCAAAAATTAAATCTAAACAATAAAATCAAAAAAGATTCAATAGGAATTACTTCTCTATAGAAATATATATATATATATATAATGACTATCTGTGTGCATAAATGATTTTCTGAAGAAAAAAACGAGTGTAAAGGAAAATAAAAGGATCACAGTATTATTAAGACAAAAAAAGAGAAACAGATATATGTAATATTTAATTATTTTATTTTGGTGTTAATAATCGTGCTTTTTCAACTTCTTCTTCTAATAATTTTTGTTCTTTACTTCTTTTAAATGTTCGACGAAACCAATTTTGAAAACGTTTAGTAACATGTTTATAACCAAGACCATCAGGTGCACCACCTTTTCTTGCATCACTAACAGCCCATAATTCATTTGCATGACGACGTTCAATTGCTTGTACAACACAACCACCACGAAAACTTGATATTGTATGACCTCTTGCTAAAAGACCATGTACAACATTCTATATATAGATAAATATAAGAAAAAAGAAGAAGATTAATAAATAAATGGAAAAAAAAATTACTTACCACAGGAAAACGTTTTTCTAATTCAACTTCCATTGGAATAAGTTGTTGATGTAAACGTGGCATATCGACAGCATCACGAATACTTTTTCCAAGCCATAAATTATAAATAGCTACTTGAGCAACAGATGATATTATTCTACTACCACCTGAACCACCAGCTATAAATATAACTTCACCACTTGAATCAGTAACAATAATTGGACTCATTGATGACATTGGTCGTTTAACTAATATTACAAAAAGAAAATAATTGTTTCTTTTCTAATTTCTTATTTTAGAAATATTTTATTTACAAGGTTTTATAAAATTAGCTGGACTTGCAGCATAACCATAATAGTTAGATAAACCTGGTTGGGAAAAATCATCCATTTGATTATTATAAATAATACCTTAAAAAAAAAGAAGATTAATTCAATAAAACGAAAACAAAAACTTTGTTTTTCTTTATAAATAAATATTTACCTGTATTTTGTCCATAAACAAAAGCACCAAAACTAAAATAATATATAATTTAATTTATTTTTTTTTATAATAAATAATTAAATATACTCAGTATTGATTGTACTTGTAACAGCAACTGCATTTCCAGCTGCATCAATAACCGAACAATGGCTTGTTCCATGATCTTTATTAAAAATTATTTAATAAGAAAACAAAGTTTTTTTTTAAATACCTGTTTGAGGTTCAAACCTAGGTTCATAATATTCAAGTGGTTGTGTTTTATCTTCTTTGATTTTTTCTCGAATTTCTTCAGCATATTCAGGAGATAAAATTTTATTTAATAACTAAATAAAATTTATTTATTTAAAAAAAACTACAATAATTTTTTTTTCTCAATTAATACTTGTTCAATGTCAGCATTCTTTTCTGTTTGAGAATCATATTCATCTCCCATAGCTGATCGTTTACCATATGCAAATTTAAATAATTCATTAATTATATGATAAAATCTCACTTGTTTTTCATCACTATCTAATGAATGTGGTGTTAAACCATAACCTAAATTATTTATTTTATTTATTTATGCATTTTTGATTTTCTTTTTCTTACCATCCATTACTTTAAGAATAAGAAGAGTTATAGCTGAACTAGCTGGTGGTGGAACACCATAAGCTGTATAACTTCCACCTAATGTAACTTGAATAGCTGGTTTAGTTCTTGCATGATAAGTTTCTAAATCATATCGATTAATAATTCCTCCATGCTCTTGTATTTCTTCACAAATTGCATCAGATAAAACTCCTTCATAAAAAGCACTAGGTCCTTGTTCGGCAATAATTGAAAGTGTTTTTCCAAGACGTGGTCGATAGATAATATCACCTAAACCATAAACATGATCTGAATCACCTTTAAAAAATACTCGTCTAAAATAATAAATAGAAGAAAAACAAATTAGATTTTTTTTTTCTTTAAATTATTAACCTCAATGATCGTTCTTCCAATAATTTATCTTTACATTTAAGTATAGTAAAAGCAAGTGCTTTTCGTATTGCAAAACCTTCATTACACATATCAATTGCTGGTTTAAATAAAACTGACCATGGTAATTTTCCATAACGTTTATGAGCTTTCCAAAAACCAGCTACTTCACCTGGAATACCAATAGCTAAACCACCTGAAACAACCGAAAAAAAAATCAAAAATTTGATTAATTTTTAAAGATCTTTTATTAAATATTTATCATAAGTAGATGATGGTGGTGGATTTCCATCAATAAACATCCTTTGATGAGCATTTGATGGTGCTGCTTCACGTGCATCAATAGCAACACATTCTTTACGTTCACTAAAACATATAAATAATATTGGAAAAAAATTTAAAAAAATCTATTTTATTACAAATCATAAATATTCATAAGAAAACCGCCACCAATTCCAGTTGAATGACAATTATGTACACCAACACAAAGAAGTACAGCAATAGCAGCATCAACTGCTGAACCACCTAAATTTAAAATACGTCTAAAAAAAAATTTCAAAAATAATTTAATTAGTATAGATAGAAAATTTTTTTGTTTAAATTTTTACCTTCCAACTTTTGATGCTTCATCAGAATCTGAAGCAACAGCTCCATGTTTACATCTCATAAATGATGATTCACCTTCAAAACCATAATTTTCTACACCAGGTAAATCAATTTGAAATTCTAAATAAATTAATTAGTAAAATTAATTTTAATATTAATATATAAATTATACTTGGAGGAGAAACATCAGCAGCATGAGTTGTTGATGATAATGAAAATAAACGAACATGTTTATTATAAATTCTAATCTTATAACAATAGAAAGAAACATTAAATTGTTTTTTTTTCTTTTTTAAAACCTATATAAAAAAGAAAATTTTATATTTACTTTAGTAAAAAGTCGTCTGGTTGCCATAGAAAGAGGATATTTATTAAGTAATACTATATTAGACATTATAAATTATATTATTCTATATTAAACAAATAAAATCAATATAAATACATTTATTATCAATTAAATCGAAGAAGAAAAAAAACGAGTAGAATAGAAAAAGGTGCTAACACAATCTTATTGTTCTCCTATTTTGTATTTTTATACATAGTATTTTCCCTTCTTTTTTTTCTCTATCCTCACATTTACTGGAATTTGCTTCGATATATGTGTGTGATTATCGTTCCAATAGCGAAAACATTCTTTGTTTTGACACGTTGTCCACGAAGGCTGATTGTTTCTCATATTCTATGTTTTTTTTCTTTTTTTCTTCTGCCTTTTCTTCGCACAATACTCAGCATGTTTGTTCTTTTGCTCACCATTTTTCAGCTTACCCCAATCATAACAATTTATTGTTTATAGCTGAGTTCTTTTTTTTTTGTTACTGATCGATTCAAGGAAAGAAGAAAATAAATAAAGTTGACAAAAAATAAGAATTATATGTTTTTTCTTATTATGCAAAGTTCTTTTTACTTTTGAATTATGATTTCAAATGATAAAAAAGAATAGTAATAAAATATTCTTAAAAGATATTTTTTTTAATATTAAAATGACCTTGAAAATGAAAATAAATAAGATTTTTATTTATTTTATACATGACGGAAATAACTTGTAACTATTCTTATAATTGAAAACAAGAGAAAATAAATATAACATTTTAGATTTATAACAGACGTTGCCAGGATATGAATTAATTATGAGAAAAGCTATATTCATATATATTGCTATCTATTCACTTGTCACTTATAAATAATAATCCATGCGATGATAGATGACGAGACTTTTTCTTTTTCTTTTTCTTTTTCTTTTTACTTATTCACCAACAGGAAGTAAAAGAACTAATAAGACTAAAACGCAGAATATGCGGATGTAAACTCCAGTCGAAGTTGATCCACATTTCATAAACATGCTATGACAGCAATCAAATTATATCCTGTCTTAGATTTAAAAAAAAAAGCTAATTTATTTAACAATAAATAATTACAATGAAAAATATCAATAGATTTCGTAATAAATCTTTTATCTTTATGGTTTTTATATATGAAAATTCTTTTTTTCTGTAAAGAATGGTCTTTAATTCAATTATAAAATCTTATAAATCTATTAATAGATCATTTATTGAGCACTATTTATATCCTTTAGAAAAAATGATTATCTTGATATGATCATGTTGAATATATATATATTACAATATTGTTTTGAATAATACTGATATTTATATAAGTACTCTTATTCATGCTTAATAACTATGTTCAATGATTACAGTTAATTTATTCACTCTACTAATTTTTTTTTGTTTGATATTTCTTAGAAAAAGAAAATTTAATTTGTTTTCAAAGTATAGCTCATGCAAAGGTTCTAGAAAAATATATCTGTATGAATAAATACTATGAAGAATTAGTGATGTCATTAGTAGAGTTTATTTATCTTATGAGATCGACTTACCATTATATACGCTCTTAGTGCTATTATCAAAAGAATGTACGATGATGAAATATTAATATAAATATATTTAATTGAATTATTGGAGCTTTGTTCGCATACAAAAATTTCATGGAATGAAAACATGAATTTATTGTATTATTAATAAGTTAAAAATTCTTCATTAATTTTGTTGTTGTTCCTATTGTACGTGATGATAAATTAACCTGTTACTTACTTTTTAAATTAGAAAATCATGACTTTAAACATATTTATATTATCTTACAAATCTCATATTTGTACTCTGTTTATAGATAATTATGATTAACCAAAGGCATGAACATAATATATGAAGAAAGTTTAGCCAAGGTCAGTTGGTTCTCGTAAATCATAAGATAAATAATCAATAACTATTTACTAATTCTAAACGTATTAAAAGTATAAAAAAACATTTGCAAAAAAAACTCGAAACATTTTGTATCATCAAATTTAGGAAAAATTTAGTTTAATTCAATATATCTTCAGTCGTTAGCGATATGATAGAATGTAGAAATCTCTCTGCAGATGATTATTCATTTACCATGAAATTTTAGATAATGGATTTATCTAAAGGCATACTAAAACAAAGATATAATCTTCTACTAAAAAGATCTGATTATTTGGTAGAAATTTTTTCAAACGACTAAGTTAGTTTAAATGATTGTATACAATAATAAATATTCATCGAAGATATTTGAATAAGAGTGAATCAATATGTCTAGTGCGTATTTAAACAGAATATTATGAGAATATAATTGTAAAAGAAAACATTTACATCAACTTGTTCATTAAATGTAAAAAAAAATGTCTAGAATATATATTATGTAATATAATATTGAGTATTTATAAGACATGAATAGTTTTTTTTTCAATATTATATTTTCTTCCTGAATTTTCTCATCAATTTACATGAAAAAAATGACGTCGTCATTTGTCATTAGATAAAAGACTCCTGATTCAAGTAGATGAAGAATTAAAACACAAATAATAAAGAGAATTTAATGAAATATTAATAACATGAATAAAAAATGATTATTCTTCTTAAATTTTTTAAAGTGAAAAATAGCATTATTTTCTTTTAGATATTTTCCTGTAATATTTCATTCTTTTATCTTTTCCATATTTTAATGTTACTCTGTACTTTTCTATTTTTAAAAATTTGAAACTATTATTAGTTTATCTTATAAAATATATTCTAAGAATTTGTTTTTCATTAATTTAATTCTGAAAAATACTATACAATGATTTAACTTGAATTTATTCAACGATAAATAATTAATTTATTGTCAATATACAAATTAGTAAAATTGGTCATGATTAAATGAATTAATATAAAGTTGAGTATTATTTTCAAGTTTTCAAATTAAAGAAGTGAATATTTAGCATACAACATTACCTTATATTTAAAAAAAAATATTTTTTAAGGAAAATAAACATTAATTTGTAAAATCGGTTGGATACTCTAAGTACGTGAAAATAAATAATATAATTGACTTGTACGTTTGAAATACAATTTAAAGAAACATAGGCGATAAATGATATGTATAAATATACATAACATGAATAATTTATCATAATTATGTGATTTGATTTCAATTCAATCATAAATATTGCATCATTAATGTATGTGATTTAAATAAAAAAATATTAAAATAATTAAAACAAAAGTAAAGATAAATATACATTAAAAAAGGTATCACGTATTTTCTAATGGTAACAAAAAAACAAAGACTCATATGTTAGATAATATTTATAAAGTATTGATTTTTCTTTCTGACTTTTAAATCAACAATTGTCTGTAATTAAAAACAAAAGTTACTGGTATATTATTCTCATATTCTTATCATTAGAATGAAATTAATATAAAAGTACGATGTTTTACTCATAAAAGAGATACTTCAATCGGCAACATAAATTGATCTTATGTCACTTTTTCAAATAATTTATTGATATGTAATAAATATTAATAAAATTTACAAATTAGTAGTTAAAATAATTTCAAAATTCATCATGTTTCCATTCAATAGAAATAAATCTTTTGCAAAATTTTTGTATCGATTGATATAGTAATAAATATTCTATAGCTCATGTAAGCTATATTTAGAATTCTAATCATCTTCAAAAAAAAAACTCAATTTTATTAATTTTTACTATCGTAGTACGAAAGACTGTCGCGTGTATGTTATACTATCTATAGGACAAACAAGAAAAATAATTTTATTTCAACATATGTTTATCAAAGAGGATGTTGTAATCAACATGTATTCTACTACTTTAAAATCATATTTTAGTTATTGAAAAATTAATAAAATAATACATAATTGTATTGTTGAAATTTTTTTGATCTCATATTTTTTCTAATTGTTATTAGTATTAAGTTGATGTAATAATTTGACAACGTTAGAAAGACTTAGCTTTTGTTGAAGAATGAATCATAGCACATTTTGGAATTTTCATTTTTCTTTTCTTCATTATTTGTATATTATGATTCATAAAGATAAAACTCCTGATTTCATTTGTTGTTTCACTTATTTAAATATAGGGAAAAAAAAGTCAAAGTCGACAGACAAATATTTCACGAATTAAGATGTTTACAAAAACAAATACAAATGATCTGACATGTTATTTATGTGGACAAATTTATACAGATCCAATTCTACTTTCTCCATGTGGTCATTCATTTGATCGTCAATGTATTTTTCGATATACTAATTGTCCAATAGAACATTGTAATGCTCCTATATGTGAAAATTCTTTATTACCAAATATTTTTGTTAAAAATCTTATTGATAATTATTATCAATCAATAAAATATACTTATGAAATATTTTTACTTGATACAAGTACATCAATGTGGTATTCAGATTCTTATTTTGGTTTATTTGGTACAGGACGATTTCAAATGTCTATTAAATTTTTAACAGAAATTTTTCAACAAAGGTAAATATATATATATATATATATTTTTTTTGAAACAAATTAAATTTTTTATTTAGATGGAATTCAACTACAAATAAAGTTTCATTAGTTACATTTGATACAAATCCATTAGAACAATTTTCATTTGAAACTATTCGACAACATCATTTAGAAAGTTTACAAAAACTTCAACCAAATGGTTCATATACAATTTTATTTGATGCAATTAAATTATGTTTAGAAAAATTTGAAAAATTAAATCAAATAATTACTTATCGTACTGCACAATGTCTCTATATTCTTACTGATGGTGGAGATAACTTTAGTTCAAGTGGAAATCAAAAACATTATATTGATTATATTAAAAAACATACTAAAAAATTAAATATTATTGGTCATATTATTCAAGTTGGTGATAAAAATATATTCAGAACAAAATCTCTTTGTGATGAAATAGATTATCATTTTCATCATTTTAATAATGGTAATACATCACAATATATTAATTCATTTTTATTATCATCAAATCATTATACAGAAAATTTTAATCAAAAAATGAATACATTACCTAATCCTTGTACAACACCTATTCAATCTATTTTAAATCAAAGCAAAATTGGTGTTTTAACCTAGGATATTTATATGAATGTAATTCTCAAGATTTTAGATTTTTTTTTTAGAAGAATATATATTTTTATTTTATTGTTATAATAAAATTTGATACACAAATTTTTTTTCAAAACTAAAACAAGTATATAAAATCTATATAATTAAAATTTTAGAATCATTATCTCATTTGGTTTATGTGTTAAATTAAAACTTAGTCTTTGTACACTGATCTTACGTATATAAGATGCCATTGCTTGAACATCATATTGATTATCACTATTAATATTCAATAATCTTTGTTGTTCTTCAATAAGTAATTGTTTAAGAAATGATTTTCTAAAAATAACAATTGCTGGATTTTGAATAAGAAAAACAGCTAATCTCCATTTTCGAATATATTTTGATGATTTAGGTTTTAGCATAGTATCCTTTTTTTGCTCTGTTGAATCATTAAAGTTAATATAATTTAATGCATATTGTTTTTTTCTAATTTCATTTAATAAATGTGAAGCAAATACTAACATAATTGGATGTCGAT
>JAJEKB010001248.1:113036-123707 GCA_022393335.1 Macrotrachela quadricornifera | reverse complement strand
TATTAAATTTAGATATTTAAAAATGTATTCAACTAAATAAAAAAAAATTAAAAAAAAAAGTAGGCATTTGAAAATAAATAAATAAAAAATATTTATAATAACTTCGAGCGTTCTTGTTCTTCTTCGTCGTGTTCAATTGTTTGCATGATATTATCTATTTATATACAAAAAATTTTTATTTTTTTCTTTTCTTTTTTTGTTATAGAAATAATGGAGCTCAATCAGCACCATTAACACGTAAACGATCATTAACAAATACTCCTGATCGACGTATTCGTTCAACAACAACAATAACATTTCGAAAATATCCAAAATAATTTACCTGATTTTTTTTTGTTTGTTATAGTTTTGTTTATTAGGTTTTCTTTTTTTATATTTGTAAATTTAAAGACGAACTACTTTTAATCAATGATATGTCCATACGATTTTCGTTAATAACTTTACAAAACGAAATGCGTATAGACAATCAATCGATCTTTGAGCAAGTTTAATATTCTCGTATTCAATACCAATACCATATGAATATACATTTATATATATATGCGTATTTTTCTTTTTATGTCTATAGAAGAAATACTTTTCTTTATATCCAAAAAAGAAAAAAGAACCTTTTTTTTTCTCTTTCTTTCTCTTTATTCTAATTACTTACATGACCACTATGTTACGAGACAAATAACGACTTGCTGTTTTGCTCGTTAATCACTAGACATCGTGACAATTTCATTCTGTTCTTTTACTATTACTATATAAGATTTCTTATAATCCTTTATTACTATGTAAAATAGGGTAGTTCAAATCGATTTCTTCGTCTTCAACATAGTTGTTTCTTTTTTTTTTTTTTACTTACTTACTTACTTACTCACGGAATCGGTAGTACTCTAGAGAACGAACACGCAAAGTTTGATATCGACCAATGCGTGCAATCGGTTAGATGATTATTTTTACTGTAAGGATGTTGATGGCAAATGACACATTTCACCTAAAATTTTATTGATGAGTGCCAAGAGAGAGAAAGAGAAAGAAGACAGTTCAATGACGATCCAGGTGGTAGTAAATAGTAAGCAAAGAAATAAAAGAACAGATGTTGATCAGATGATAAATGACACATTAGATCGTAGTTTGAGAAAGAGAAAAAGAAAGAGAAAAATCTTTACAATTTATATCGTGTTACTTGCTACTCCTGAGTGAATTTAATTCTTTCCTTTCTTGTCAAATGTGATTTCCTTTTGCTATTATAGTTATGTTAGTTAAGTGAGTAATAAAAAGAAAAACTTTATCATCATTTTCTCATTTAAAGACGACAAGAGAATATTTCTATTGAAAGAATAAAAAAAAAATAAAGAAGGTGGTTATAATGATTTGTTGATGAGTTTCTGTTTTATGATCAATGAAGCTGAGCACGTTTATATGACGCGAAAAGTAAAGAATAACATTTAATGCATATATATATATATATATTTCAAATTCTAAAATGATTTTTTAATGACTATAGGAGTATTTCATTTTGATTATATTCATAATGATTCAATAGAATTGATTTTTATTAAAGAATAAATGAAAATAGAAAAAAATCAATATATTCATCTCATCTGAAATTCAAAAAAAAAAAAAAGAAATAACACCAGCTGTAAACGATTTTATAGACAAATTTAATCAAGAATAAAATTATTCGAAAAAGAAAACGATTATATGACTTGTTTTTCTTTCATTTTTATTAGCCGATTGATTTATTTATTTTTTTTTAGTTCAAATTTTTCAATGAAAAAATTGCAAAAATTGTAGTGCTTCTATAAAATGTCTGTAAAGAACATTTTTTGTTTATAAAAAATCTGTTCCTTAAGTACTAAATACAAAATTTCTTATCTTGATCTAATTATTTCCCGTAATCGATCTTATCATATTGTAAAATTATAATTCTTTTTTTCTCTTTTGATTTATTAATAAGTAGAATAAGAATTTGATAAAATCAACGGAAGATATAATATTTAGATAAGGTTGAATATGTTGATCTATAATATAGTCTATCAAATAATATTTGATTAGAAAAGTATATCTGTAAAATATCATACAAAATTCATGTTTAAGATAAATTCTTCAAGTTATTTCATAGTTAAATGATCATCTTTCAATCTATCATTCTGATATATATATATTTCTTAAGTATTTTATTGGATAATTTTTATTATCATTTTTTGATTAATAAAAAAATAAATAATATAAAAGTTAATCAAATATAAAGATAATCATTCATTTCTTTTTTTTGTGTGTATATAAACTGTAAAAAGAAGCCCGTAAGATTTTTAGAATTTGATAGTTTTCTTTGATTATAAATGTATAATCCTACACAATTTGTTCATATCAAAACATACTTCATACAACCTTTTCTATTACTATAAAAATAAATGCAAATAAAATTTTTCATGTTAGAAAAAAATCTAATCAATAAATTCAAAATTTGATTATTTTTAGGCAATGATTTATATGAAAGTAATATTAAAATCCTTCGAATTATAATCGATCATTGGATTTTTTTTTAATTATAATTTCAAATTGAATTCAAATAATAATATGTTCGCATTCCGGATGTCTATGTTCTGAAAAGTAAACATTAAGAAATATAAACTTCCGAAAGATATTTCTTTTTTTGTTACAAATTATTATTCTATACAATATTAATAATAATTAGTTTTATTTTATTTTCGATAGACAATAAAACGAAAATTTTAATTATAAATAGATGGATGAAAAAAAAATTTCAAATTTAATTCAATAAAACAATTTTGTTCTACTACTATTCAGTACAAAGAAGAAGAAAGAAAATATAATGGAGCAATTGTTGATCAAGCACATGACTGAGATCTTGAAGTATGTCGTCGTTTCTTTTTTCCTTTTTCATATATATATATACTTGACTGAAGTTGAAAAACTCATTGTAAAATTCTTTACTTCACATATCTATAGACAACAAATTTATTTCGTTTAAAATAAAAAACAAAATTCAAATAATAATAATATAGATATTTTAGTAATGTCGACAGAAAAAGCACCAAGTGGTGAAGAATCAACAGAAACTAAAAGACAAGGTACTGCAGGTACTGTTGGAGAATTATCAACACAAAATCAAACAGGAGGAACTGCAGGACAAACAAGTAGTGGAACAGGTACAGCTGGACAAACATTACCAACAGCAACTGCAGAAAGTAGTATGATGGCAACATCAAGTAAATTTTTCTTTTTAATATATTAACAATTTTAAAAGCTACTGATTTATTTAGGTACAGGTGGTGCTGCTAATACAACTTAATCAAACATTAAACCACAAAATCATAAATATTATAAATATAATTCTATTAATAGTTTTGTGTGTATATGTACATTTTTTTTTTGAAAGAAGAGAAAAAAAGGTAGTTAAATAAAAACCACTTCATATTCTTTCCACTATTTTGCACTTTTATTTATTTAAATAATAAATTCTTCTCATTTTTGTTTTTCTTCATTATAAACAAATCAAATTGATATGTTTTTCTGTTCAATGTCATTATATTCTATATATATATATATAAAAGCAAGTGTAATCATATTTATAAGAAATTCTTAAAAAAAGACTATGCAAACAAATGTAATAATATGATTTATCTTTTTTGATTTTCCTCATCTATTCAATTATATATCACATACATCTATAATTCACGACTCGAGAGTAACGTATATATATGATTTAGTATATAAACTAGACACGTTATCAAGGTTGTCTTGTTCGAACCAAGGTGATGATTGTATGTGTAACGCATGCTTAATTCATTATCGTAACAGGTCACGAATAGGTAATCTCCGCTTGTTTTATTTCCGATATAGAAAAGATGTCAATAACCTTGAGAATAAGAAGAAAGAAAAAACATTCTTTTCTCTTCGTTCTTTTTTTTTTCAACGACAGTCGTGTCATTTTCAATTATTACTGATAGAATCTTTTTTTTTTTCATAGATTTGTATCGTTTTCAAATTTTTTCTGGAGTCAAATAATATAGATTTTATTCTTAGATTATTCATGAATCTATTGTAAAGAGAACAATAGAAAATTGAAAAAAACAATAACATATATTCATTTCATAAAATATGTTCAAATATGATAGTCGTCTGCAAAATCTGTCCTCTGGCATTCAATCTTCCGTGTATGAGTATATATTGACGCATAAAGCTTGAAGGTCATTGTCGTACGCTGTAAATGTGAAAGAGAGAAAAGAGAATCTGAGCGTGCCGTGCGAGATGACGATGATGATGATGATGATGACGACAAAGAGAAGAGAGGCATATTAGATATAAATTCCATCATTCTTTTTTTTTTCTTTTGCTTCGACTGTTTTTTTTATTAATTATCTCTACTGCTACTCAGTCAAGAGGAAGACTTGAAGTTCAAGTGACATTATTAAATTCAAAATACTCTCAAGGTATGAAGATTAATCAAAACCTACCAAGACTATATTATATTCCCATAAGAGAAATATTAAGAAAGTTTGTCGTCCTCTCAAGAGAACGATAGAATATGTTGTTTAATAGTGGATATTGATAGCTAGACTATTATATATCGTCATAGACAAACATACAAGTGTTGTGATTACTTATAGACAGATCATCAAAGCAAAAAAAAACAATGCTTTCTAAAAGATTCTTTAATCATTGTCTTAATTAATAAATTAACTTTGACGTATCAACCATAAAAAAAAAATACACACAAGGATATAGCAGATATGTCTGTATATTATCAATCGAAACCACATGAGATCGTTAGCAAAAACGATTAATCGAACTCTAATATAATACATTCTCATCTTTTCCATTTTTTGATTAAAAAAAAAGAAATATTGTTTGATTCATTACTATCTGCATTAATATGAGTTTATTGTGATATTAGACTGCTCGCAATTGAGGACATTTGTCAGAATACATAGGATCAAGTATCAATATGTATTGTTTTTTTATGTTGAAATATAGAAGTTCTTGTCTTGATTCGAAGAACGATCTGATTGCATACTTATTTATATATGGTTGACTGACATAAAACTTTTTTGTTATTGTAGTTTTGTTCTTTTGTTATATAAAAAAGAACGAATAAGAAAAAGAAAACTTTGTTTTCTTGGTTCTTCTATTTTCCTTATATTATTAGTTTTGATTTATTTTTGTTTTTGTAACTAGTGATAAGAATATTTGTAAAAATGTAAGAATATGAAAGCAGAAGAATGAGAGTACACACGCGAAAAGAGAACCTTCGGATTATGAGTATTCCTCCTTTTTTTTCTCTATAAATTCTTGACATTTTTTCTTTATGTTCTTGCTTCTTTTTTTTTTGTCTACAAAATATTTTGATTAACAAAAAAAAAAAAAGAGAAGAAAGCAAGAGAGAAAGAGACATACATACACAGCTGATTACTTATTGTATATAGTCTATATGTGATTTGAAGCCTCAAGAATAATTTTACATCATCTAAAAAGAAATAAAATAGGAAAGAGAGAAATAGAGAATGTTATATTAATCACAATTGTTATAAAACATTGGAAAAAAAACGGAAAGGTAAGTTATGTTCAAATATGTGTTCGTATCTATAAAAAAAAAGTAGTTATTAGTTTATGTTAAAAAACATAGAAGCCATTATATTTTTTCTTGATTGATAAGTACCATTTTACATATTGATCCACTTGAAAACGAAAAGATGCATTACTTCGACTCTCATTCAAGTATATAGATTACTTGTTGATGTTGGTCTTATTATTCTTCTTTTTCTTCTTTTTTCTTTTATGTCTTCTGATTTTCCATTCATTTGAGTGATTAGATATCGCCTTAAAAAAAAGCAGTTTGCTTATGTTTATGGTTCTATCATATATTTTTCAAATTATTAATACTATTGTATGTCTACCAATTTAAATAGTTCTACTGGCAAGTGTTTCTTAACCATATCTAATATGAGACAACTACTATGTGCACATGTCCTGTTTATTTCCGATGTATATATATGTATGAGTGTTGTTTGTAGGCAATGATTATCATATTGACGTGGAATACTTTCTCGTTATTTTTTATCGTCGTATCCAGTATAGAGAAAATAATCCGAATTATAAGGAGACAATATTGTTACTATCAACATCAAACAAAGTACAATTAGACAAATCTATCTACAGGTTCTCCTTTCTATGTTTATTTTTTCTCTCATTCTTGTTTTTTTTTCATCTGACATCTACAAGTTGTTGTACAATTATAGTATACTGAATTATTAATGTTTAGATACAATCATCTGTAAGTGACACATTGTCGAACGGTATTATCATCAGTACAATAGTCTGGCTTCTACACTTATTTGTGTTTTAATGTAAGTAAATTATTCAAGTAGAATTTGAAATATAATTGACAGACTACATTGTCTTTTCTATCTCAGAACTTTGTCGTGTCGTGTGTTTTATCCAGTGTTTGTCTTACTTTTGTTGTTAATATCGAGGCCTGAGCGACAATGCTTAGGCCTCACTGAAGTGCCGCCAGACGGTGATAGTAATACCGAATGTCGTCCAGCTGACATTCAACTTTATACATGGTCAGGACCCGGTTTTGAATTAGGTGAATGTTGGCATCAAGGACATCGGTTTAAAAATGGTGCTACCTGGGGTCGGATGGATATACCAGGTGCTCCATATTGTGTTTGTGAGCAAGGAAAAATTCGTATTTTCTATAGTCAAAAAAAATTGGAGAAACCTATTGTTGCTGACTCATTAACTTTACTTCGACTAACTCCTGATTCATCACCGACATCAAAAGATTTAGCTAAATGGCCTATTCCAAATGTACCTACTATACGACAACGAACAAGTATTTGTTCATCAAATCGACTTGACATACGCATACGATCAAGAGATGGATGTATTGGATGTAAATGTTCTACAAATGGACATTGGCTATGTAGAAAACCACCGCCATTAAAAAGAAATCGTACTGTAAATACTCGACAAAAAAATAATCATCAACAACAACAACAATCACAAATGTTGAGGTAGTAATTCATGATTTTACTTATAAGAGATTTGTTTTGAGTAGAAAACGGAAATGAATACGTGACTAGAAATGTATTTCGTGACTTCCGATATATAAAACTAGATTGAATAAATGTTTCCCTACGGAATACATTCCAAATAACTGAATATTAATTTATGATGTATTTATATTTCTTATTTCCTTTTTGTTTTTCTTTTATAGAAACAATCGTTATTCATACACTAATTCAACGAATTCAGCTAATGTTCGAATTCGTGTACCTTCATTACGTGCAGGATCTCAATGTCCATTAGGTACTATACCTAAATTTTGCATACTAATTGAGCGTTTATCATCATCAAATGGTAGTGAAAAATCCAGTCGTTATATTGAAATACCTCGTGAAACATCATGGATTGATCGAAATACATGTACTCGATGTTCATGTGCATTAAATGGACGTTTAACATGTGAATTTCTTCATGCAACATGTAATCGTCCTTGTCTGATACATAAAACACGTCCTATTCCAATAATATATTATTTTCCATCAGGTTCAAAATGGTTAACACCACCTCATGATAAATGTCGTTCTTGTATGTGTGTAAATGGACAAAGAAGATGTATTAATTGTGATCAAATTCTTAAAATTGATATTGATACAATTCCAAAAATAAAGAATACCAATAATCAACAACAATCAGCTATTGGTGAATATAGTTTATTACCATCAATATCAACAGCTGTCAAAACAAAACCATGTTTACTTCAAATTAATACTAGTTCTCATCGTTTAATTTTACCAGGACAAGAAACATGGTTTGAAGAACGTTGTTATTTCTGTTCAAAACGTGATGGTCGATTAATATCATGTTAATTAATATTCCTAGCAATTTGAATATATATATATATAAATATATTTATTTATTTCTCAATATTACGAGACAGTAATTTAGTCATTTGAATATTTTCTCTTTTTTCTTCTTGTTTGTTAGATTAGTATATGTATATCTTTGTCTTATTCTATTATATATTGTAAAAACAAATAAGATGAAAATTGCAATGACGAATAAAAATTGTATAATAAAGAATTTTGAGATTTAATGAATGCATAATTTTTTTTTCTTCATATAAAAATAACAACTACAATGTAAAAGATGAATTTAATCAAGAAAAAAAACTGATTTAAATCAATAATTTGTTATTAAGATATAGATTTTTTTCCAATTTTTTTTTTGTTCTATATTGGTTCGTCAAAGTCTATTAATAAATAGATTTATCTATAAAATATTAATATTAATCTTTATTTTTGATTGATTAATATTTAAATGTATTTTGTCAGTATGAAAACCTGTTTCATCATTGATTTATCTTCAAAAAATCAACTTTCGAATTCATTTCGTCTCTTTCAAGGATAAATAGTTCTATGAGACTAACTTATTATGACATTTTTACATTGTTTATTTTTTCTATTCTATGAATTATCTGTGTTGACAAAAATATCTCGTAGATATCATTATCTTTATACACAGAGAGCATTAGCAATATTTAAAAGAAAAACTAATTAATCTTTAAATTTCTGTAGTAACCTATTTTCATTCCAGATTAAAATTTAAAATTCGATTTGTAATGGAACATTAGGTAGAAAAGATTATTTTTCAAGATAATATACATTTAACCCTTTATTTCTCAATAGTCAATGGAATGATTATTTGTATATCAATTGTAAAAAATTTCTGAGCTAACCATTCGTAAAAAGAATATTTCCTTTCGTCGCTTCATTGTCGAAATATGAACCATACAAAATCCACAATTTTGAACAATCTTTAAAAAAGTGAATCTTTTGAAACAAACTTAAATGAATTTTAAAAGTTTCACAATAACATGGCGAATGACAAACATTGTGAACATATTTTTCATAACTCTTGTTGTATGAGAAGTTTAAAAAATTTTTACCATAGGTTATATTATTATTTAATGAAAACTAGATGTTCATTTTTAAAAATGTATGCTAAAAATGCATGTGTTTTTTTAATAACCGCTGGGATAACGAAACAATCCTCTACAAAAGACAGAATATTCGGTCAATTTGTCCATACTATAACTATATTAGAAATACCAGTAGTCTATTACTATCATTATTTTATCACAATTAATTGTAGAACTTTTTGAAGTCGCCAAAGTTCAGGGAATGAATAGTATTTAAATAAAAAAGCTATTTATGTCTTTAAATAGTTAACGTATAACTCGAGTTTTATTAACTCGTTATATTTCATTCGAAGAATGGGATGATTATTCATGTTACAGTTCTTAGTAACATTTATAATACAAATGTGATCGATTATTTTGCAAAAATATAGCATTATTATTTTATATGAAGATACAAATCCAAAATGTCAATGAACAAAACTAGAATATGTATTTTTCATAGATAATACAAAAAACAAAATTATCCATTAGAAATTAAAACATTAACTTTCTTTCCTTAGATTTAATATAATATTATCATGAAAATATAATAAGGCTTAATAACTAATCCTTTGCTAGAAGATTTAAAGACAAATATGAATAATGAAACAGTGGATGTTTTTCATCCTTGAAATGACGGTAAAAATATAATTGATTGATTAATAAAATTCTTTGATGAAATTTTATCAATAAATGAATTTCTTCTTACTGTTTCTCTAAATGTCAAAATATGAATTGATGAATCATTCTAGTCATGTTTTTTATTTTTATTAACCGCTTCTTATTATTTAAAACTTTCAATAATCTTGAATATAGAATAAACTTTCAGAAAGAAAGTTGAATTATCAATTATTGTTCAATAGTTCGATAATGAAGTTTCCATAATTATTTTATTAATTTAAATAAAGTTCACATAGCAAGAAAATTTTAATTAAGAATTTATAAAAATAAATGTTTTACTACATCTATGAAATTGTGTACTTTACATTAAAAAAGGTAGAATAATCTTTACACTATTAACAAAACTGAAACAAAACAAGAATACTATTTAAATATCGATATAGTAATATTAATTACATAAAATATTTGTAACAGATTATTTATTCATATAATTATACCAAATTAAACTTGTATTTAGCTAATGTCTTTTCTATTTAAGATCAACTATTAATAGTTACTATCAACCATATGTCATAGTATATCATCATTGTAAAACTATTGGTATTGATTACTTAGACAAGGAAATTACGACTAACTGTATAATATCCTATTGTGGAGGAGTTTCATCTTGATTAAAGGTTGTCAGTGAATGCATGATTAAGCGTATCTTATGTTGTTTTTTTTGATGCATACAAACTGATTCAAATAAGGTATTGACTCTATGGTTAAAACAGATTTTACAATGATATCATGTTAATAATAGAATAAGTACATTTTTTAGTACAGATTGACAAACTAAGAAAAAAAAATGCGTCGAATGATGAAATACATTGTTTAAATTGTCCAATATATAACTAATTCATTGTGTCTAACAATTAGAATGTTAGTATTTAATTAAATAGACTTTCATCATACAATATTTATTCATATGTTCATAGAAATTGAGAATATGAATGCGTATTAGTTGTATTAAAGAGTTGAAGTTCGTTAGTTCATACTTTTATTTAGCTCTTTTTTTAATTTAGCTATTA
>JAJEKB010001248.1:49035-83036 GCA_022393335.1 Macrotrachela quadricornifera | reverse complement strand
AGAGTATTCATAGCTCATTAGGACTTACATTATGCACACACTCCCGATTGGAAAGCGATTTGTCAGTTGGGATACTTCCCTCGTCAGTCTTTGCACTGTATATAGTTGCGCATTTTCTATGAATAAATTGGAAGACGTAAGACATAGTCATCACAGAACTGCCGTTTTGTTCGGATTGAAGTTCAGTTTGTGATGATATTATATATTTATGAATTTGTTTATTGGTTTCATATCTTGTTATAAAAAATTGTAATTGATTTTATAAATATTGTTTCAAATCTCAACATCCTATTGAAAATGACCGAACAAAACAACAGATTCAACTGAAAATTGGATCAAAAATTTTACAAATATCATTTGTTTCAAGCATTTACATTTTAAACACACTGAACATTTATTGTTGTCTTTTTTTCCTCGAATTAACTTAAAACAAACCATTTTTTTAAATCAGTTATTTAATTACGTTTTTGCTCAGCGAGTCTAATAAACTATTTCAGATGCAGTTACGGACGCTGCTTCTGCTGGAACAATAATGGCGACTGTCGCTGAGCAAAGAAGTTTTACACAATAATTCGTCTGCACATTTCAATGGATGGTTAGTGAGAGATGTCATCATGAATCCATGTATCAAACAAGTAACAACCACAGTACAAAGAGACGATGCAGATTTATCACATTTCAGATGAACAGTTCCATATTGAATATGTTCATTTAGAATTCAGTAATCAACTCGCTACTCATGCTATTAAAATTTAAAGGACATTGAAAGGCAGATTATTTATGAAAGCAAACTGTTAAACTATCTGAAGAGCGTCTGTTTGATGAACTTCTCTTTTCAAAATAAAAATGTATTGTTCTTTTATTTTATTTTGTCTACGGTTTTTGAATACTATCAAGGACTGTTACTTGGCTATGGTTTCATTAGCATTTACATTTCACTTTTATTTCAGACATTTACTCGCCACCATCACAATTATTCATTGTTCATTCTCAGTTCCACACCATTTCTTTTCAACTTTTTTCTTTTCTTTTCAAATAAAACGCCGAGAAAAAAAAAGAAAAAAAAGCAGAGTCAGATATTCTAATTTTAGTTTTTGTTTAGCAACAAAAACTCTGACATCATTATTTAAAAAAAAAAAGGGACAATTTAATTGACTAACTGACGATACCAATAAAAATAATTGTTCTGCAATATATGTTTATTTTTCTTCTTGAAATCCTTCTCATTTTTAGTCAATTCAAAATTTTCACATCCGAACCAAGTAAACGGAGAAATTTTCGATTCACCTTGTCCCACTGTAGTCCCATCAGGGTCCAACTGTAGTCCAATCCGAGTCCCACCGTAGTCGCACATACTTCCACCTTTTTTTGGAGAAAGTAAATGTGTTCTTTTATCAAAACTCTGTTCGAAATATAACCGACAATAGACTCCGAAATCAACAATTTTTACAGATCCAATTTATTAAAAGCAAAAGGCTTCAAAATATCGAACATAAAAAAAAGTCATTTCGACTACAAAAAAACAGGAGAAGCAAAATGACTGTTTTGTTTATCATCATTCTTATTGTTTAAATAAACAAAGTGTGTACGTAATTCTTCCGAATATTTATCTTCTTTTGCAACAAGAATCTTCTGATCATTATTGAGTTCTGAATTGTTTTTCAACTTGAAGATTCTATTCAGTTTCTGAAACAATTGTACATGTCAATGTGTTTTGTTTTATTCAAATGATCATGCATTTACCTTCACGATCTTTTGAACATTTTTTTTGTATATACCACTAACAACAATAAGCTGTTTAATACCAATTGATTTCAATTTGATCATATCTTTGCTTTCCAATAACAATAAAATATCACGAACAGATGGAAACTAAAAATTGAAAACAAATATTCGAAAAACATGTAAAATCGATGACAAAATAAGAAAAAGCGAAACAAAAAGAAATGAAAAGAAGAGAAAAGAAAACTTTAAATACAAATTTCATAAGATGAATAAAATTCTATGAACAACTTAGAATATTTTTTACGAACAATATATCGCAAAGGATATTCTGATTAGCTACAGTAAATATATACATAAGCTGTTTTAGTTTTAGTAATTAAAAACCTTCTGACTGAATATCTTTCGTTAATCTGAATGCACTACCACGTTGATAGTATGAGTCATACGTTAATTGCCGTTGGACGTTGCACTTATATCTTGATATAAAAGAACGTAATATACAGAGGAAAGGATTAGAATTATCATGTATTTTATACTTGTGATAAAATTATTGTTGTATTATTCTATAAGAAATCAACTAGTAAATATCAATACTTGATTTTTATAATAATACACTTATTCAGAAATAAAGTTATAATTAAATATTAATTCATGAATTCAATCCGAACTTTACAAAGATCCATCAGACATTATACCTCATCTATTGCACTATTTCTACAACAGATTGTCCTATAAATTTAGTCAGAACTAAAAATCATTTAGTACGATATCATATTATACTGATAAAAGTACTAATCCAGTTCGATTTAGTTATTTTAGGAAGCCAATTTTATCCGCACCACCAATTCTCTGCTCAAAATCATCCTATTCAAACCAAGGATTAGTCATTATGATTTTATAGCGTACTAAAAAAGACAGTCATCTAACTCAATTTACTCTTTTCTTCTTCAAAGTCAATCTCACCCTTTCCATCATCTTTTTGCTCGAAATCTTCCCAAAATTAACTAAATTTCTATTGATATCCAAAATAGAATACTCCCTCATTAAAGTCTAGCACAAATGAGCTAGTAAAAAAATATTTGAATTGATTTTCCTTTTTTTTCCTTCAATTTTGCTGAAAGGTCGATTATGTTTGATCCGTATGTATCCTTTAGATACATGTATTCTATATACAAAACAAATTCTCCTACACATTCAAACATTTGAAAACAGTCTATATGTTAACTTACGAGATAAAAAAGATTTGTCGGAAGAAAAACGAAGCTACTATACATTCAAACTGTTCAAATTAATCAATATCTCAATATCCTCGATTTAAAAACAAAGTTCATGAAAATTGTTCTTTCGAATAGAAAGAGAGAAGAAAATAAATTCAGTTGACGTCCCTTTGTCCCTAAGTCGTAATGGAAGGTAGCAAATATCTTCAATACGAGTAAAGAGAAATAGAGAAAAAATTAAATTTATTCAATGTGACGATATTCCTCCGTTAAAAAGAAAATAATTATTTATATGAATGATAAACTATTCATTTCACATTTAAAACAAAATATAGTTATACAAAAAAAAAAAACAATCTGTAACTCTATACAATGCAAAACTGATATTCCAATCTCAACTAGATTCGTAACTTGCTTGCCACATATATGAAGTGAAAGAACAAGGATAGACTTACTTGCACTTAATTATCATTTAGGTTAAACCATCGTTCAACTTTATCTACATAATTCATTTGTTCTTGTTCCGGCGACCAAAATTCAATTATATCAGTTAAATTTTCACCTTGTACTTCAAAATCGACATCGATAATATTATTTTGTTTCATTGTCATATACATATGAAAACATATTAATCTTTTATAACGTCCATCAAGACGTACATGAATTGATTCTAAATCTTTGAATGTTTTAATAATAGTTGGTTCATGTACTTGAATTGAGTGATTTGAGCCAAGTAGTTTTTCACCTTGAGCAACAATTGATAAAGATTCTAAATCTTTCCGTAAAATTTTGACAGTATAATAATCATCATTCGAGTTATTTTTCATTAAACATATGTTACCACGATCAAAATGATGTTCAATGGAAACGTACATGAGAATACCATTACCAGGATCATTTATATCAGATAAATTTAATAAATGTCTTAATTTTGTATTTTTAAATAATTTTTTAAATATATGTGCAGCGACAACATGTTGTGCTGGATATTTATTTTGAGATATTTCACATTGCAACATGTTCGATTTCTTGTTTTGTTTTGATACATTAATAAGTTGTCGACAAAAACGATGTCTTGCACTAGTACTTGATTCCAATGACCTTGATGTTGAACTACTTGACGATTGATATGTATGTGAAGGATCGAATATTCGAACATAAACTTCTTGAGCCAAAATAAAACCAGAATCATCATCTAAAAACAATAGAAATAATTAGATCTTTCCAACAGTATACTTCAACAAAACAATAATTCTATTTAGAAATCTACGTGCAATGTCGATGTAGATTTTCCATGCATTATATTACATAGTTCTCCGTCTCATACAATTCTACGTTCTTTTAGCTCGATCTCAATGTGAAACAGTGAAGAAGCAAATGAATAACTTATAGTTTCTACGATTTCAGATGAATAAGTCCCAACTTACATGAATAATATAATGTATTCGATTCAATAGATGCATTTAAAATTCCATTATCAATCATTTCTTGAGCAGTTTTCATCAGCTAAAAACAAATCAGTTTAAAATAATATAAGAAATACAAATGCTTTGAGTTAAGACTTCAATAGGACAAACCTGAATAATAGAAACCTGTAACGATCGGCTCATGTCTTCGAAAGTGATTTCCATATTAGCTGCTTTCATGTATAATATATTATGTTCGATGATATTGTGTTGTAGCAAGTTATTACCTAGAAGAAAAATCAGCCTCATAGATAAATCTAAACAAAAGAATTTTCATTTGAAACTTTGCTCATGCATAGCTCTAACAATATATAGTGTCCTGAAATTTTTAGCATTTTTTTACAAAATGTACTCAGTTGTTTTAGGTATGAAATATTTCAACAAGAAAGCATCCGTTTCGATTGAAAATTTTAAGGCAAGTTAAGTATTATGAAACTTATTTCTGAACAAAATTTCTGATCAAAATTCTGGTCTTTTGGTTTTTTTTAATCAGACTCGATATTCTTGCCAAGGCACATTATGTAACTCGAGAAGGAGAGCAAGGTAATTCTTTTTAGCTATAGTATGAGTGTATTGAGAGTCCATAATCTCTATTTTTTGTGATTAGCTTCCTCCTAGTGTAAGAAAAAGCCTATTCAGTTTCTAAGGATTAAATTGTAAGTGATAATACTCGTTGTAACATTTCTTATATTTCACGTAAGTTATTAGATCTTTCATTGCTTACAGAAATATAAGATTTTGTTTAATTTTATGTTTGTAAGAGAGGCTAAATCCATTTGTATTATTTGTCTCTTAGAACGTACCAGCTTTTGTTTGTGCCAATTTTTGATGAATATCTAATAAATGTTCGAATTTTTCAACAGAATGCAAATATATTACTGACTTGTTAAAACTAAAAGATAGAAATAGACATGAAGATGGTCTCATAATGTACGTACAAATAATTCAACATAAAATAAGCCGATGATTGTTTTGTCTTCTCATTCTTGAATAAATCTGAGATCAGTTTTGAACGAGAAGCACCAAATGGTGAGAGAATTGTACATTTAATACTATTAGTTAATATAGTTAAGCATTTTTGTGCATCAATTAATTGTGATAATGATAAAGAATAATATCAAAGAGCAGCTTTCAGAAAATCTTTTTTATAATCAAATATTTTAGCCATATATTCCTATGCAAAGGCAAAAACAGTATCACAGGACGAAGCCGAGCCATCGGATCCCATCGGGCGGACTTTATACCGGTAGGATGCCATCGGAAATAACGGAGAATCCCGTGATCTGGATTCCGACGCGAATTCCGTCCAGATCCGATTAGGTTCTGACTGGATCCTATCGATTTTAGTCGAATTCCGACTAAGTCCGATGAAATCTGGATCGGATTCCGGGTCACAGAATTCTTTGACCTGGGATGGTGAGAAATATTAGCGAATATTTTGTACTATTTATTCTACATACTTTTAGTTGCAATTCTATAATTACGTTTGTACTCTTATTCGTTCTTCTAAACTTAATTACATCGGACAGTTTCTCATAAGCTTGATCATAATTACCACATTCTAAATCATTTTCAATAGCCTTGAAATAATATTCAATTTTGACATCATCACTATTGAATATTCTACAAAAGAAAATAAAACAATATTTTTCGCATTAAATACATTTATTTGCAAAAATCTTACTGATCATCAGACACTTTTTTGTCTAACGAATCAGCAGTCATTTTTTGTTCATTTTTCTTCGTCAGCTTATCAACTTTTGTAAGATTATCCATTGTGTTTACTTTTTCATCACTCATTTTCTAAACTGAAGATAATGGCTGCATTATATGTAATTTTTCAAAAAAAAATTAATCTAAAAAGCATAACAACAAAGCAATAACAATATACATTGGAAAAGTAACAGATGTAAAATATTTGTATTTATTTGTTAAAAAATTTTTTATATAAAAAGAATCAGCAATAAATGTGATAAATACATCTTGATTCTTACTTAATAAATCCATTTCTATTTGTTGCGTATCATAAATGTTCTCCAATTACTTCATTTTATTAATAATGGTTGTAACCATGGTGCATCTTGAAATAGACTTTTTTTAGCTTCCGATGAAAGTAAACCAATACGTGGAGTAGTTCGTTGTTGATTAAATCGACCATTCATTGAACTCCATATATACCTTTAAATGAAAAAATACAGTAATTTATCATCATTTAAGATTCGATACTTACCTAGTGGACTTAAAGGATATGTTAGGTATATCAGTAATTGCTTTTCCTGCCAAAATATAAAATTAAAAATACGAAGAAAATGTTACAAATGATTAATACATAAAAAAAACCTTATGTACTTCGATTCCAAATAATCATTTGTTAGACTATTGTCCTCGGAGGATAAGTATTAGAGAACCGAAATCATTGAAAGCAAGTGTTCTAACAGATGACATTTTTGGGTAGATTGATCTAGATCAAATCAAATGAATACAGGACAATGATAGCCGATCAAAAAAAAAGAAATGGGCGATAAATGTATTACTATTACTAGGTCTGCGGTTGCATGGGTCATGTGCGTTGTCTTTCTTACATCAACTATCGGTTGATAGGTGAATGGTTGATCTAACAGAGTTTTTAATTTGGAAAAAATTATTAAATAAATCTTTCCTGAAAGGACTTAAATTAAAAATAGCAATCGATATATTAAATATGAATATCAAAAAGAGTTATGTTGTTTTAGTAATGAACAAGTGGTTATTTAAATGATAGATGCCGGTACTTATCAATCATTTTTTCAAATTAAAATATCGATTATAATTCAAAAAAAAGGTCAGAAAATCTTTGATACTAAGTTAAAGTAGAAGAGGAAAATATTTTCATTTTTATCGAAATGAATTAATTGGAAAATGTTTTTGTCATCATACACTTAGTGAACATGCTAAAAGTGTAAATAAAGTACTTTGAATTTTTCTAGAAATTGCAATGGCCACAACGAATCGTACGTTTAGTCGACAAATTCGTGTTATTATTTCGAATGAAGGTAAAGATAAAAATAAAGAATTATATCGATTGAGAAATGGCTAAATTTTACAAATAAAATTATATGCAAATTTGTCATGAAGAAAAGTTCGAGTACTGACCAATGTTTGTCTTAATGAAGGAGATAAATTTGATCGAACGAAATATTCGGAATTAAAATGAATTTATCCATCATCTGTAAAATATGATTATTCGAATATGTTATGCTTTTCTTAAGTGTTCTACAACTGAAGCATTTCATTATTATTTTACTATTGATGGAACAACGTAAGTCAAAGCATTTTCAATTTGATTAAAAGAAAAGTTTCACTGCAATTTTAGATTAATTGAAAATATTAACCGTCAAGGTTATTTTCAAATTGAACTAGAATTCATGCAGCAAATGATTATGCATTACTTCGTGATCATCCTGAAACTGTTTATAATTTAATTCATTTTCCACATTTAAAATCAGCTGCATTACTTGATTCAATCTTTATGCAATTTACTCGTTATATAAATGAAGAGAAACTTTTATCAAAAAGGAATTCCACCCGAATTCAAAGAACATCATTTTCTTGATGAACAAATTCCTCATTATCATTCTTGGAAATTTTATATTTGTCATACAAATTCATTAGCTGAACAATTTCGTCAACAATTATTAAAATTAGCTGCTCGTCTCTCGAGACTTTCATATGATAATGATGATTCAATTCAAATTGAACGTGACAAATATCAACAAATGAAAACTTCTGTTAATCTTAATTTAGCTAAGAAAATTTATTTTTATAAACGAGAAAATTGTCGAACACAAGAAAAACATGTCTCAACAGCGTGTGATGCATTACGAGATCGTATTCACTTTTTCAATCATTTAACTTCAGAAAAATTAAATGAACATTTAACACGAGCTATTGATAATAGTCTTACTACATGTTGATATCTTTTTTTTTCATATTGGCAGCTTACGATTTTATACCACAGCGGCGCGGCTGCGGCGCGGCACCTTTTGATTTTATACCGTAGCGGCACGGCTGCGGCGCGGCTGCGGCGCGGCACCTTTTGATTTTATACCATAGCGGCGCGGCTGCGGCGCGGCACTTTTTGATTTTATACCATAGCGCCGCGGCCTCAGCAGCTGTAAAAGACCGCGGCGCGGCAGCGGCAGATTTTCAGCCGCGATGGACATCTCTGGTACGTTCACTTGTCGAACTTATTGTTGGTTCAAAAGTAGTTGTCTTTGTTGGCCAAGGTGGTGTCGTTGCATTAATCACTGATAAATTAACAGGCAGAATATATTCATTAGCTATCATTTGAAAAGTTTCAATAGCAGTGATATTATATCCACAGTTTGGAGTGTTACAATGATATGTGCCAACTTCAGTCAAACTATCTTTTACTCCATATGGTTCATATAACTGAGACCATTCAACTTTTGGTGAATCGTCTAGATTTTGACATCCACCGGAAATGATTACCTGGCCACTACTTTGCCAATATACATAAGCAATAAGACAAAACGAGAGATTTTGAAAACAAGAATTGTTATTCAAACATTCGATAGGATCAGTATTGTGTGGATTGTAAAGGCGAGAGGCAAGTTTTTTACGAAGAGTTTCTACTTGTATCGTAGCTAAACTTGATGATAATGTTTCATGTACGAATTCAAGATCACAGTAATCGGATACTGAACAATTGTATTGAATATTGATTTTTATTGATGTATCATTTAATGAAAAGGTTGTTTGCATTAAAAGTCTATTCTCAGTCAAAAGCGATCGACGTGCATTATCGAATGATCCATTGACAAGACCTGTAGTCAAATCAATTGTTAATTTAACCATACATTGTTGATCAATATCATCATTTGATTTCAATGATGAACAAAAATCGAAAGGAAATGAAGAGTTCAGATGTATATCTTGAAAAGTGCATTGCTTGAACATCGACTTGCTTCAATAGATTGAATTGTAAGCGAAAACAGAATGATGAGAACACGACAGGCAATAAAAAAATTCGACATTATCTACGCGAGATATTATCTCATATATCGTATACTACTCTATTTTGTCTTTTTTTAAATAAATGATAAAAAAAAACGAATTTCTGTTTTTTTTTTGGCTGCTTATTTATGGATATTTCATAAGATGATATAACGGGTGGGACAGATTGCATAAATAATTATTTTGATTAAACATTGAAATATACTCTGGAAACATATAAAAATAGAATACTAATAAACAAAGAACTAAAGCCTCTCAAAATGTATCATGATCTCAAATTATCATTTAATTATATCTGAGATTATGAGTTCTTCTTAAAAATAACCCATTTATTCTTATATTAATATTATCTTTAAAATTTTTTCATTACTCTATTTAAGTTTCTATCAATTAAATTTATAGAATAAATTAGATGATTATATTATTTTAAGGATAAAGATCATATATTTTATTTTGAATATGATTTTTTCGACTAGTCCAACAAATTGGTATATTACAAGACTAATATTTTAAAATACTTTTAAAATCATTAGCAAAATAAAAGTTTCTTAACTGTAATAATCATATTACAGTTAAGATACAAATTGTTCTGTTTGTAAAAATTGATAATGCATTTTAATGATTATAATTAACAGCAGATAGTTCAATAAATAATCATTGCACCTGTGGTGTTATTTGATTATGAAATATAATTTTTTGTTGTGAATATTGATTAAAATGTATTTTAAAAATTACGTAGATTAATTGTTGTCGAAAACGTTCTGATACACATATATATATGTAGAATGGACACTAAATATATAACAAAAAAGAGAAAGTGAGCAAAAACATATTATTCCATCTTACCACAAAATATAAATAGTATAAAAATATTGCAAAAACTCTGAAAAATTGTATGTATGCATTAGAAATTTGATCATTCATAAGTGTTGTATCTAATGCTATAATACTAACAAGAATATATGGTACAAGAGTAAAAATATCAAAGATAACATGTACCAAAACCATTATTGTCATTTGTTTATCTAATTCTCGTCGAACAGTAGGTACTGTTCGATGAGCTAATTGTCTTATATTATAATAAGCGAGAAGACCAAATAAACTAGTAATTAGAAGAGGAAGAATACCAGAAAGGAAAAGAAGAAAACCATATATAGTATACTGCTGAAAAATTGAATTTGTAATTGAACAAGCTGCATTTCCTGTTTTTGGTAATATTATTAAATTGTAGTATTTTAAATAAGGAACACCATGTAAGAGCCAAACAAATATAAATATTATCATTAAAATACGAGCTAATTTAATATTATTTCCACGACGTGTATGTGTAGTAGAATTGGTTGAAATATATTGATCAATTGTCGCAAGACATATGCATGTCAAAGACATTAATATAGATAATTGATTAATATACACTCGAAATTTACAATAAAATGATGACATATATGTCCAGTCAATATCAAAGCCATTAGTCGTTATTCGAGAAAGTAAACCAGTAAGTAAAAGTCCAATATTAACAAATGACATAACAATTAAATAAAATGCACAAGAATTTTGTCGAAAAGTTTTAAGACTAGTAAAAACCATAATATTAAGAAATCCACCTATGACACCAATAATAAGCATTGGTATGCCCATATATATAGATATTTGTTTTGTTGCATAATTAAGTGTTGATATTATTGATGATGACATTTTATCGTCTAAAACCTAATTTTATTTTTCTAAAAGAATATACTTATTTTAGTTCTATATAAAAAAAAATACAATAAAAAATTCATAATAGAAGACTCAATTCTTATTATGCATCTTTTATCTAGATCTCTTTAAATTTATTCGTATGTGGAATACTCTTGAAAAAACATGTTCTCTAGGCTATAGGTTCATTAAATCAAAGAAGAGACATTAAAAGTTGATGTAGATAGAGAGAAAAGAGTATCTTTCAGATTCTCTACATGGAAAAAGTCATGTTGGAGGCTTCCATATAATAGAAGACTTTCTTCAAAGATCTGTATGCTAGAATATAATAGAAGGATCGGAATGATTGAATATGTTGGATATTCTATTCGTGAAAGATCACGTATTCAGAGAATCTTCCATAAGATACAGACGTGCACTCATTTGACTGTGAAATTTAATTAAAGATAAATAGAGTATTACGCATTTTATCGTGTTTTTTACGGATTAATGCATGACTATCAGAAGAACATTTGTTGATTCATAAAGAGTTATTTTATCATATCATTATTCTGAAAATGCTTAAGAGAATTTAATGAGATGTTTGCTCATTATTGAGTCTTATCTCAACAAATATATTTTTATAAAATAACAGAATAAAATAATTGAATTTTATAACTTAGCTGTTTTAGAAGATATAAAGTGAACAAGATTTAAATATCACAAGAGACTTATTAAAATCAGTAAAAATCATTTCCTTTGAAAATGTATAAGAACTTGAAAACAATTACTGTAAGAACCAGAATCCAACAAGGCCTGTTTCGCTTAAACCGGATCAACTTACGACAGACTGTGAACTTCTCTAGCCTTCCTATACCTACCATATGTTTTCATTGGCCTGGCGGCCTACCTCCTATATAATTTTTTACATGCTAATATTGTCATATTGTTTGGATGATAATTGAAGATTATGTTAATAATAGTAAGGCAAGAAAATCCTATCATTTGACATGAACCAATTAGAGAAAACATTTACAGTTAGTAAAAAAAGTATTCGATCATCCCGTTTTAGTCTTATATGAAGATTTTATTCAAATAAATTCTTTACAAAGATAGGTTCTTGTGGAATATATGCAGAATACAGAAGTTTGTTTGGATAAAAAACCAATATGTTTTGAAATTCAGCAAAATCTGTTTCTTATATTGAAAAAGTTATAAATAGTTCTAGAAAGGATCTTCAATCCTAGTCTGTTTTATAATTTTAATACTAAATACATCTGATTATTCCTTAATGGAAGCAGAATTTTGTAGTGAATATTCTTATGCAAGAAAAGTGGCAAACAATGAAAATGCATCAAAATATCTGGATACTTTTCACTATCTATATACTTGCAAGGAGTATATGGATTCTTAATGCAGTAAGACTTGAAGAAAATACAGTTTTCTATATACCACTTGATAAATCTTGAGATGCTCTACAAAACTGCATATGTGCTTTTTCAATGCAAGTTTACTATCAAATTTAGCAGCGATCTATTTTTCTTGAAAATTTCATGATTATTTACAAAAATTGATTTTCAATCTCAAAATATATTGGTTTACTATCTAAATATCATCATTAGATAGATTAAACAAACCTCTTTATTCTACATACATTTCATAAGAACCTACCTTTGTAAAGGATTTATTTAAATAAAGTCTTTATATGAGCCTAAAACGAAGTGGTCCGATACTTTTCTGACCAATTGTATTTATAGAAAATACATAAATAAAAAGGTTAATATTTAGAAAAAAAAGAATTTTTCATTACCAACATCTTGAATAAATTTATGAAGTAGTTAAAGAAAACTTACCGAAATCAAACATTTTATGATAATATAAATATAATAAAGTGAATAATAAGAATTAACAAACAATTTATATGATGCAGTAATAAAAATATGATTTTAATGCATGAACGATACCTTAGCTTAACGAATCAAAGAATTGTTTAAGTAAATGAGTAATAAATGATTTTTCATGATATCTAAGTTGTTTATATTGAAGCAGAATGATAAAAGTTCCCATTTGATGTTATAGATTCAAAAATATCTCCATTTTATCTTTTCATGACTAGATTTTCTGCTGAAAAAAATGAATCTTTCTATTGAAAACCTTATAAAACATGACAAGCAAGCAAATTCAATGACCCGTTTAGACTTCTGCCAGGAACATCAGTAGTAATTTTAATAAAAATACTATATTTCTTCCTCAAATAAATCTTCTACAATCTCATATACATCTACCAAAAATGAACAGAATAACTTATTTAAATTTCTTCAAGAATTTCCATCATATCAGCTTTATTTTCATTATATCAATATCATCCTTTTCTTTTCACATCAAAAACAAACAATAATATTATTAAACAATTTCCTGACAAAAACTAAATTTCAAAAGAAATGCAAATACAAAAACAAAAAGGATAAGAAAAACATGCATACAATCTATATATGAGAGTTCACACAAAGAAAAGCGATAAATACATCAACATAAATAATGACTTTGAGCTAAATTAAATTAATCAACAAGAAAAAGAAATTCATGAGGAAAAAAAACCAATAAAACCATATGTGTATTAATGTATAAAAAGGAAACAAATTACAGAAAAAAAAAAGAATTAAAAGTTTTTAATTTAAATTGAACTATTTATATTTCTATTTACTTCATAAATAGAAGTTTTTATATCAACTCCATTTGTTAATGATTGATTACCTTCAATAATTGTTGGTGGTAATGATGATAATGATGATTTTATTATTTTTTTATTAAATAATTGAAACAAATAAAACCATGATGGAAGTATAAAATTAATTAATAATAAACATATTATTGATTGATAAATAAGTGAATTACGTATTGTTTGAAATACATATGATTGTATAGGAAATAAATATAATATACTTAATGATATTATTAATGAAATAATAATACGATTATATTTCCATTTTGAATCTAATCTATTATAACATATATGAATAAATGTATCAATAAATACAATTGGTAAAACATATAACCAAAGTGCATTAGCAAAATTAAATGTTAAATTATGAAATAAATATAAACAAGTTAAAGTACTTGTTAATAATGTAAGTATATGTAAAATAATTAAAAAACTTATTTTAAATGATATAAATGTAATTAGAAAAATAAATAATATTAAGGAAAATATTAATAAATGCATTTCAATACGTATTTGTTGTAAAGATTCATAATTTGGAAAAGTTAAACTATAAGGAAATATAGATGGTATTGAACTTTGATTTGTATAAGTATACATATTATTCATTGTTTGAATATCTTCATGATCACCTGAAATAAAACAAAAAAACTAAATAAATATATTTTATTATAAAATTTATTTACCTTGAATAGATTTATATTGACAATAAAATCTTGATGCAATTATTTTTGTATGATTTTTTTCCTCTAATACAATTAAATCATTACGTGAATATGGTGATATACGAACATTTAATGGTGTATCTCCATGAATTATTTCATTAGGTTTTTGCGTTTCGAGCCATAATAATTTAAATGTATTTGTTCTTGTTTGATCATGACATTTATTAATTAAAGAATTTATTTCATATTTAATTTGTTCATTTTCATAATTAATTTCTTCTGGTATTGTAAACATAATAACAGGACCAATATTAAAATCATCTGTTTGTGATTGCATATGTTTTCGTAATGTATATGCATCACGTGGAAGAAATTTATCATCAAATAAACGTGTATCAATTGAATAAGTAAAATAAATACTAAATATAAGAATTATAATTAATAATAAACATAAAATAAATGATAAAATTTTTTTAAATATTATATTAAAATTTTCGAATGAAAATATTTTTGTATTAAAAGAAACTTTTTTTTTTGATTTTGTATAATAATCATTGGATAAACGAAAACAACATAAACAATGACGACGTGATGATAAACGTTTTAATGTTATAACAAAACATGATGAAAAAAATGTTAAATGTATTATATAATTAATAAACATATATAAACTTAATGTTAAACAAATAAGTTTTGTTGATGACATTGGAGAAAATATTGATAATGAAAAATAAATTATTGATATAATTACTGTGGATATGAAAAAATATGGATGAGTTGATTCAATAATTGATGGAAGAATTTTTTCAATATCAATTTCAGATGTTACATCATTTATTGTTATTGAATGTTCTTTTAGAATTCGATGATATTCACCACATATTATTGAAGAACGCATACACTCAATAACTAAAATTTATTAAGAAAATTTTATTAAATACAATCAAAAAGAATTGTGGAAGTACAAGAGGAAAATTTCACATTTTTCTTCTCACTGACTATAATAGATATCTTAGTTAGGATTCATCATATAGATTGTCACAGACATACTACAAAGCTAATGTATTGAATGCAGAGTTAGGATGAAATATAAATGATTTTAAGATGTCTGTTCTTTGCACTTCTGCAGATGTGAGACTAGAAATTTTAGTTTGTAGATGATGACTTTGGAAGAAAAAAAATTTCTGTCTTCGACCGACGGTCAACTTGTATTTTTCCCCAGGTACTGATTTTTTTCGGAAGAAGGAAGAAAGATCGACCCCTCATGATTGTTTTTTTGAATTCGTCTCTATCCTTTTTTCCGACACTCAGTATAATGTATTATCATCAGTATCTCTCATTATCAACATACATGAACAAGTGATAACAATTTACAAATCGAAACAAAAATTGATAACATCATTCATTTAGGACATTTTACTTCTGCAAGGATTACACTACAAACTTTTTTGTGAAACATGATCTACAAGAAGTGTTATAGTATATAGTGGTAGGAATTTGGACCTTCTTCCTTTTCACTGACCGCGACAAACATCAATTTGAACGTATCATAGATCGTGGAAGGCAGCCTTAGTAACATCTCTCTCCTCACAGATTGTAAGAGACACATTGGTAAACTTTCTCATTTGAGAAATGGGCAACTCCGTCATGTTTCACATGCTAATTCTGAAGAGATTGTATCAACAACATTCTTAATAGTTTCTTAACTTACTAATAACAATAAAAATAAGAAGAGCCATTGGTTCAATAATTTGAATACCAAAAAGAGATAATAAACCAAATGTAGCACCAGTTGATAGACCAATACTAACTATTCCACAAATTGGTAAATATCCAACGGATGTATGAAAATTGCCTTGAATACTTAGAAAAATAATAAATAAGATAAAAAATATTATAACCATTAAACTCATATATAATCCTTCTTCATGCGCTTTTTTACTAACAACATCAGTTATAGCTGTTGATGTTGACGGATATAAATCAAGTAATATTGATTTATATTCTTCATTAAGATAACGTAATAATTCACGTTCCCATTGTAATGCTAATTGATGCATTTCTGTTGTTGATATATTTAATGAATAACGAAGACGAAAAAGTGGAACATACGAAATAATTTTTTCTATTGGTGCTTCAGTCGTTGTTTTTATATCATTGTTTTCGTCATTATCACCATCCTTATTCTCATCATCTTCACCTTCATCATAGTCATCAATAATTGCTGTTGCATTTGTTAACTTATAATCTCTTCCAAACATAAATTCTGGAAGACCAGTAGCACTTCCTGATGAATCAAAATAATATCCATGTTTCGGAGGTAATAAACGTGACATAGCTTGATAAAATTGTTCTGTTAAGATATAATTTCCATCAATCATACATGCATGATCTATTTTAATACATAATGATGAATAATTATATACAATAGAATTATTTGTATTATTTATTCGCATTGATTGAATCTGTTTATCTAATAAATAAATCTAAGTACGAAATATTTATTTATGACAAAAAAAAAATAATTTTTTTTTGGTACCTCTTGAATAGTTGCATTATTAAGCATATTTGTTTCATTTGTATTTAATTTTCTTTTTATTATAATATCTAATGCTGGATAAAGATTTAATTGTTGATGTATACGTAATTTTATATCATTTCCAAAAATTTCTTTCATACGAAGTGCATTTTTCATTGCTTTACCATTATGCATTAAAAAGTCATTTTGATCGAATGAACGTATTTGCATAAATAAAAGAAAACATACTGTAAGTCCAATAGCTGCAAATGAACTAAAAGCAAGTATTGACCATGAAAAACGTATTAAAAATTTTGAATAAATATTTGAAATTTGCTTCCACTTGGAATTTGATTTTTGTCGAATGGAATTAATACGCATTTGAAAACGATTTGATCGTTCCATTGATGAAAATTATTAATACAAGAGATTCTTTTATATATTAACCTATTATTAAATAAAAATACAAATATTAAATAAAAATAACAAGTTATTCATCAAATGTATATTATTACTAGGCTTTTTTTCTTTTTCTGCTTTATTTATATCTGTTTAATACCTATAATGGAATGTGTAGGAGGAAGAAGAAAATGAAAAGAGATTCAACATTCTATCACATATATATAATTTTAAAAAAAATCGTTTGAAAGAATGTTACATGTCATGATAATAAGTAAACGTGAGAATTTAAAAATTGATATTTACAATAGTTATTATTAACTAACTAATACAATATATCTATTCTCATCACGAATAATCTGGTAAGATAAATAATTCGATAAATAATATTCTAACTGATAATATTTTATATATGTTTTTCAAAAGTATATTCGAGTGAAACTAGTAGTAAAATGAAGTAATCAATCTAATACGACCATATGGAAGAGAAGAAAAGAAAAAAAAAAAAGCGAAAAATAGTATATGAGTATGTGGGAGGAATGCGAGAAAACATCACGCCATATATATGCATTATTTCGTTTTATGTACAAAATGAAAATAAATATAATCTAGTCAACAAAAAAATGTATTTGATCAAAACAAAGATTATATTTCATATTTTTACATACCATTAATAAACTACACTTTGTTTTCTGTTGCTATGTTGTCAGTTTTGAAAATATTAGAAGTTTTTTAATTTAAAGATGATTTTTATACTAAATATTTTATATAAATATGTACAAACAAATAAAAAGAAGAAATAAAATCGATTGATTGATCATTTTAGACATATATATATGTATATGTTTGTGTTTCTGCATAATAAAATTATTTGACCTTGGTATTAGCATCAAATTTTACTTTTTTTTTCTTATATTTCAATTCTTTATATTGTCTAAGTTTTCTATTTATTTAATCTTTAATTGTTTTTTTTTATATACTTTCTAAAGAAAGGACAATACATGTAAAAGAAAAGACAAGCAATAAGATAAAGAAAATACGATAATGACGAAAAAAATCGAGAGAGAGAGAGAGAAAGAAAAGGGGAAAATATGTAACTATTACCTAGACAGCAATACATGCTCATTTTAAATATTTAGTTTCATAAAAATAAGAGAGATAGAAAGATGAGAGAAATAGTTTTTTAAAGATTTGGTACTGGTGTGCCGGGTGCTGGAAGTCCGGTTTTACCGAGAACAGCACGATTAAATAAACCAGAACCTCGTTTTAATTGTTCCTAAAAATGAAACAAAAAAAAAGAAATATTTTTCTTTTAAACTTTAATAAAATACGTACCGTTTTGCTTAAATATTTATATGCATCTTGCCAATTAGCATAGATTGGTGTTATAGGTAACATTCCAGCACGAAGTCCACTTCGATTAATTGTTGTTACAGTTGTTACAACACTCAATGGATAAGTAACTGTTTGAGCTATGAACTAAATAATTATTATTCAAAAGAAAAAAATTTATTTTATTAAATTATATAATGTTAAATGTCGGTCATTTTAATCATAAAAAGGTACAGAGTGATTCGTTTGTTTTTTCTATTATTGCAAATTAATCGTCAAGTACATAATGCACGAGAAAAAAAAAGTGGCGTGATCATATTGAATGAAATTATGACTAACTTTGTCTTATTTACATATGCATTAATAGAAGTAAATAAATACTTTGAAAACAAAAGTCCAAAGTATTCAAGGGTCTTGTGTTTATATTCTTTTCAAAGGAGATGATATCATTGATTTATAGGTGAATAGATTACTATTTTTACTCAAACAAAAAAATAAAGTGAATTCACATAATTTTTTTTATTACAGTTAGTTATTTTAGAAATAATTCATTCATTTTTAGAAAAAATTCTAATCGAATTTTTTGGAAATAATTTTAGAAGTAGGACAAAACATTCTTAATAATAATTTTATATATAGATAAAATAAAATCTTATAAACTAAGATATTTACAAATATAAAAAGAAAAGTTGTAATTTAGTATGATAATTCTTTATTATTCGAAATAAACTTACCGCAGCAATGTATTCATATATAGATACCATTTCGTTTTGTAACGGTAATTGTGTTTTTAGTAAATGTATAATAACATTTGTTAAAATAATTGTTGAAATTTCAAGTAACCATCGAGGAATAAGTCCACTATATGTATATACAATAAAATGCAAATAATATGTGATACAAAAGTCTTTGCCCAAATGTCAGAGTCTGTTAAACCATATTGAAGAACTATAACTTTTGTAGCAAACATATGTTTTCAGCATAAATGTAAGAAGAAGAAAAAGGTGAAAATCAAATATCCCTAGAAATGTTTCTCTGTAATTTTACTATTTTCTTTTTTTTCTATTCATTTGTTTGTATCAAAACAGATATGAAAAAGCAAGTTTAACAATGATTTTTATATTACAAAGAGTGTTGCTTCCAATAGTGTATTTAAAGTCAAATCTATACTTGCTGTTTTTATATCATATTATAACCTCTGAAAGAGACTATCTAATCTGATCGTTCTTTCTATCTGACTGTGTTGCAACGAGAGAAATACATTTTTACGAACATAGGATTCAGTTTGTACACAATTTCCACTGATAGGCCATGTTAAAGATCTTATGTCATAAAAATTTCAAAGTTTTTTGTTTAAAGAATGAAGAATCGATCTATGAAAATTTTTTTTGCCAAGGCTGATATTGATTGCATTTTAGTATAAATGTTTTGTTCCAATTAGGACCATATAGCTTAAAATAATTGGAAAATACAAATTTTTCAAGTTGCAAGAACGTGTTTAAGAATATTTAAATTTTAATATTTCTCCTTCTCACATTCGTTTTGATAAAAAACGCCTGCTATCAAAATTGTAGTTCAGATTTTGCTCTTTTTAATACGAAAAAAATTGGTTGATTAAAAAGATGGCAATATGGTTAAATGGACTCTAACATTTGTGCAAAGACTTTTGCATGGCATATTAAAATATAATAACAAAATCATAAAAATTGAAATTTACATACACAAAAAATCCTCCAATTCCTTGATGGTCATATATTTCTTTTATATTTTGAAATATGTTTATTGATGAGTACAATTTTTCTCGACCAATAAATTGACCCATACATCGAACAGCCATAACTAATTTATAATCAGATGTTTTTTTTCAAAAACACAAAAAATAAATTTCATTCTACCTTGAAAAGGATGAGAAACTAATATTCCCCATGATTGACATCGTACTTCACGTAAGACCTTTACAAAAAAATTAATTTTTTAAAAATATTAAAATTTTGTTTTCTACATACTTTTTGTATACATTTATTCCATGTTGGTTTTACCTGATCATTAGGTACTCGAGGTTCAACAGGACCAAGAAGCTAATTAAAAAGAACAAAAGAATATCAAATATAATTAGGAAATTCTTTTTAAATAATTGACTTCATCAATTTTTGTTGTTGTATACCAACAAACAACTTTAGATAAAAGTGAACAACCAAAACCACGATATAAACCAGTAATACCATCAATATCATAAATATATTTCACTAAATAAAAAGAAAATTTATTACAAGAGGAAAAAAAAGAAATTAAATAATCAAACTAACTATAACGGAAAGCATTTGGATAATAAAGAACTTCTTTACGAAATAAATTAGTTCCACGAAATATTGGTAATGGTTCATAACCCATCTAAAAAAAAGAAAATTTTGATTATTATATTAAAATTAAAAATTATTTATTTTAATATATATCTCACTTGCATTAATATTCGTGCATAAGCTAATGGATGTCCCAAAGCAAGTTGAATAGTAGTTGCTTTTAATACTGTAAATGTTGGATTAGCAGAATTTGGTGTTGATGTATATCCACCTGTTGGTTGTTGACGAACTGCAGTTCCTGGTTGTACAGGTTGTTGAATTGGTGTTATGATACGTTCAGCTGTTTGTAATATTGATGTAGGTGAAGTTCCATGAACTTGATCAGGATTTTGAAGATCATCATTTATCACAGAATTCTAAAAAAATGATTTTATTAAATTTTTATTAGAAAATTAAAAGAACATACATCAGATTTTGTTGTTGATACAGGTGGAGGTGTAGCCATCGTTTTGTGTCAATTGAAACGATTAAGAATTTTTATGAGTAAATAATACAATTTATTTGATTGATAGAATAATGTTTATTTATTTCTATTTTGTTGTTTTCTTAATTTTATTTTTTAAATTAAAAAATTTTTTATGACAAAAAATATTCTAATAAACTTTCGGAAATGTTTTAAAAAAGGTTTTTTTCTTTTTTTTTTTGAAAATATCTTCTATCTATTAGCGTCATCTACGTGTTACTATAGTAACTATTAGATAAATGTCATTAAAAATGAAAAGAATTTGTATTAATCATTTATAGTTTTTTTTTAAAAGAAAAAAGAAGAATGTACGGATTGGAAATAAATCAATTAGCTGATTTACTTAAACAATCTGATCCAAATAAATATGATTCTGACAGTGATGATGAACAAGTATTTATCAATAAATATTTTTCTTAATCTTAATTTGTAAAACATTTTTAGCCTAAGAAAAATACCGCTGCTCATTTAACACCTGCAAATTTTGTTTCACAAGCACAAAAAACTGCTCATACGATTGATGATACAAATTCTACAAAATCAAAAAGTAATTTTATAAAATATTGCGAAATTATTGAAAAATTTTTATCATCTTAAAGAACCTTCAACTATTAATTCAAAAGATATTTGGCATATTGATGAAGTGCCTGATAATAATGTGAAAATTCATGATGAAGTAGACAAACGACCACAGCCAGAGTAAATATAGATATATTAAATATATAATTTTAAATTTATTTTTTCCTATATTAAGATATGAAATGCATTATAAACAACGAATTACAACAGAAGATGTTTTTCTTCAAATGGGCAATAAAAATCCATCATCAGCTAGCTGTGAAGATCTTGTAGTGAGTTATTTCAAAAAATTCATATCATAATTTTGTAGAATTAAAATAGTACATATTAGAGGAAGATAAGTTATATTTAATATTTCATAAACAAACCTATTCAATTAGTATTATCAAACTTTAATTTTATTTGTGGTCCTATTTATTCTAACATTCAGAAATGCTTATAGAGAATATAACGATGAAAAATAAGGAGAGGAACACATATAAAAGGAAACAAACAGTCAATGACTCAGATAAAAAAAATAGGGTGACACTATAATATAAAAGAAAAGGATACAGCAAGTGAGATAGGGTAATTATTTATACCATCTTAGTAATACTAGCTAATTACTAAAGATTAGCATTATAAAGAGAGAGTACATTTAATAGAGCGCTAACATAGTACAATAAAGTATAATTAGTTACTAATCTAGAAATTCTAGCTATGTTAGCAGTAATAAATAGTATTTTCTCTTCAATTTCTTAATCCTCTTCATTGAAAAAATGTAACTACGTAACTCCATCTTTACATAATCTATAATAATTATTTAAAAAAAAATATCTTCTAAAAACGAGAACGAGTTTAAATCAGATGAGTGCATATTTTTCACTTCTTTGAGATGTATCATTTGACATATACATCAAGTAATCCTCCATAAATAAACGAAAAATGATGTACAACATTTGTAAATTAAACGCAATAAACTCGATGTATTGCAACTGTAAACGTCCTACTAGCACACAGATATTTCCAAGTTGTTCAATGCTCACTGAATGTTTTCGAGATATCTGTTGTCAGTGAATCCTAACAATAATTTAGCTATACAATGAATCTATTGTACTTGAGGAAATAAACTTTCTATCATGTACTTAACATGTATATATTAGCTACGTAGTCCTCAATTAGTAAATAAAGATTTGAATTACTGTCTCAGTTATATTTCCATCTGTCAGAATCATTGACGATTCTATTGCATACTCTAATATTATTTTTTATCTTTAAAGTATCGTTCTCAAGATGAAAATGATTTTATGTATCGAAGCTTAAATGAGCTTGAAATAGGATTAAATTACTTCTGAGAATAGTTAAAATGACTATAAGTTGTACGATCATCTAACCAGCTATTGCTTATGTTATAATGATTATTTTCTATCATTATAAATTTCTTGTTATTTGATATTATATTTTAGGTTAAAATTCAGTTACCAGATACAAAATTAGCGGATATTATTTTGGATATAACAAAATCCTTTCTTGATTGTCGTTGTCCAAAATAGTAAAAAATTTTATTTGTATTTTTTCCTTTAGTCTTCTTCTTTTTTTCTTTAGTCGTTTAACATTATCATTACCACATCCTGTTGATCCCGATAATTCTCAAGCAAAATGGGATAAAGAAAAATGTTTACTTCAAGTAACATTAAAACTTATTCGAGAATATGATGATTTCAATTTTTAAATTCAGATTATTAAATAAACAATATGTTTTTTTTGTGTGTCTAAAGACAAAAAAAATTTATACATGTGATTATGTTTTTCTTTTGAGATAAAATTTCGATGTCATTAAATAATAAACGATGTTCATCAGGTATTCCATCAACAACACGAGCACATTCTATTGGATCATTAAAACAAAATTCAACATTAACTCGTTCAAAAACATGTACTTTTACTGGTACAACATCATTAAAAACTAAACCTGAACGTCTTCAACCACTTATAACAAATAAAAATTCAGAATTAAATGAGAAAACACTTGTAAATCTCCTTTCTATTTTTTTCATTCTTGATCTAAAACAAAAAATGTTGACTCTATATAGCCTGATGATATCAATAATCTTCATCCTGCAATGGTTAATGAACTTTGTTTACATGCACGAGGTCTTTCTACTATACCAAATTTATCTCAAGTAATAGAATAAATTAAATATAAGAATATAAATTTATTTTCTTCTTATTTTATTAGTTTACTAAATTACAGATATTAGATCTTTCATGTAATAATTTAACACGTATTGAAAATTTAAGAAATCTATCGGTAAAAAATAGATTTAAATAATTATAAAAAAGATATTTTCTTTTTCTTATTCTTCTAGCATTTACATGAATTAAAATTATATGGAAATAAAATTGAACGAATTGAAAATCTTGAATGGTATTCTATATTATAACTATTTATATATTTGAAGTTTTTAGTTCGAATATTAAATCCTTTCCTTTACATAGATAATGATAGATAGTATAAACATTTTTTCTCCTATGAAATAGTAACGAATGGGCATGTATTGCATTTCAGTTTATTATCACTTTCGAATGGTTAAAATTTAATCGCTCAAAATGTTGCCTATTTAGAAAACAAAAGTTGAAACTATAAAAAAAACGCGATCTTATGTAAATTGTAAAGTCTTTCACACTTCATCTTTCAATATATTTTATTTCCTTTAAGTAAATGATAAAAAATGGAATGCAACACACGATTATTTATTCTTTTCGTATTGATCTAACACACATTTACATGACAGATCAATACCTCATTTCTTGAAATAGTAAATATCCTTTTCATTACCTTCAGTATTGCTTGTATTATGGAATAATATTCAATTGTATTAAAGATATTTTTAAAAAAATCAATAACTAATAATCTTTTGTATAGTTTAACTCAATTACAAATTCTTCAATTACAATATAATGAAATTCAAACAATTGGTAAATAATTTTCTTCTATATTTAATAAATAAGTTTCATTTCTTTTAGGTTCTAGTCTTGTATATTTAACTCGTTTACAATCACTTCGTCTAGATTCAAATAAAATTTCTATAATTCGTTCGGATGAAGTATTAAAATTAGTTCAACTTAAATATCTTGACATATCTGATTGTTCAATAGAAAATCTTGATGTAAAATTTAATTGATTGAAATATTATTTTATTAAATAAAATAAAAATTTTTCTTTTTCATTAAGTTTATTAACACACTTTCATCTATAAATGAATTACGTGCATGTCAATGTGGTTTAAAAATTCTACCAAATCAATTTCGTAATCTTCGTTATTTAATCGATCTTGATTTATCAAATAATGAACTTATTAATATAATATCATTAAAAAATTTAACATCATTACGTATTCTTCGTTTATCTAATAATAATATTCAAGATATACAAATAATATCATGTCTTATTCATTTAAATGAACTTTATTTAAATAATAATAAAATTAATTTTTTACCAAATACATTTGATAAACTTATTGATTTACAATGTTTGGATATATCGCATAATTTTATTAATACTTGGAATGATATTGTAAGATATATTTTTTTTTGTAAAATATTTATTTTTTTTTCGAAATTTTATTTATTAGGATGTTATTTGTCGAATGAATTCCTTATTTATTTTAAATATAAATGAAAATCCATTTCTTTCACAAATAGATAATTATATTGAAAAATTATCAAAATTTTGTCCATCATTAGAAATAATTGATGATGTAAGAAATAAATAATTTATTTTATATTTAAATTTTTTTTCTTTCATTTCTTTAAAGATTAGTTTACAAAATGATAATTCAAAAATAAATCAAAATGAAATGGGTAAAATTTTATCTTTATATATATGTTTTTGTTTGTAAAGCGAATAGCTTTTTTTTTAAATTGTTTTTAAAGATGAACAATTAATGAATATTGATAAAGAATTAAAAGAAGTTGATCAAACACTTGAAAAATCAATAAAAGATGTTCAAGCACAGTATGAATTTTTTTCAAAATTTTGTTTTTTAAATTAAATTTATTATTTAGATTTGATATGATTCTAAATGATTTACAAAAACTTAATATATTAAGTAATGATAATCAAGAATTAACAAATGATAATCTAACAGAAACAAATAAAAGATCGTAAATTATTTATTGTCTTATTATTTATAAGAATTTATTTTATTTTATTTATAGAAAATATCGTCTCTTTCAAGCATTAACATTTAGTGAAGAAAATTATCAAAATACAGATTCAGAAATTAATAAAAAATAAATAATATTTTTTTGCTTTCGTTATTAAATAAAGTTAAATGTTATATAGATATGTAAGTTTATTGGATAAACTACTAATACTGTGATAAAATAAATAAATATTCAGTTTTTAAAGATATTCTTCTCATTTAAAAAAAAGTCAAATAATTATGTTATATTAGCAATTCTTCTTAGATGACTTAATATCAATTGATATATTATTTTAGAGTATAGTATATCTCAAAAGTTGACCTAGTATTGTAATTATCATTTATTGAATCGAGCGAAGTCCGGCAAACTATTTAACAATTTTAATTTCTGACTTAAAACTTAAGAAAAGCACAATTTTAAAATTAGATTATTCTCTTTTTTTATCAATCAATTCTCTATCATTGTTTTCTATCTTTTCCATTGCAAAATCTTTCGATAATAAAAAATATTATAAAACAAATTATTGAATACTTTCAGCCAATGATGACTAACTCAATAGCTTAAATCTGTTATGTTATTCATTCCTTTCGTTTTTCTGACAAAAAATGATAGCTCTAAATTTTTAATCATAAAAAAAATTTCATCATCAATGTTGGGAACTACAATAAAAGAAAATCGAGTCTTTTTTCGATATTAATAACATTATTCAATGTTACTTGTATAATTTGTGTGCAACTTTACCTTTTTTTGAAGTAATAAGTTTTTTATTATTACTTTATTGATTATTAAAGATTTCAATGATGATAATTGAGAATAATGTGAGAAATTGAGCGAATCAAAATAAGAACTATTGCTTAATATATTCTGTTAATTATAACACGCTTAGAATTTTTAGATTAAAATTGAGCATAATAATTTCAAGTATTGTTCATGACCTTTGTCGTTATAATTAAAATTTTAGAAGTCTTCTTGATTCTCACAAAATAATTAAATTATTGAGTATAGATATAGGAAAAATATTTAGGACGCGAAATTAAATGAGCTCTGAAAAAAAGAAATATTTGAGTTGGATGTGTTTAATTGGCTTAAAAATGAGAGAAATTAGCTCGGTAATTAATCTATGAAAATTAATTTATAATGTTGTCAGTAGCAATGTATATTCAACAAGAAAAGAAATAGTTCAAGAACAAAAACATTCTAGGTTACAATAGATTTTTACCACTATTCAATCATTTGTATAAATTGATAAACATTTTATGGTCAAATGACTATATAAGTCTGTATACATGTCTGATCAGTATGCAGATAAGGTTAGCTTCATATTCGAGTAACTCCTGTCGACATTTGTCTAAATACGTCCTACACCTGTTGCAGAGTAAAATTTCACGAACTCTATCGATTGATAACCTTAGATTTTCTACATCTCATACTGTTCGCGAGAAAAATCGAAAACACATCCTCATCTTCACATCCTTAGGATTTATTAATGGTGAGCAGTCATCGTAAAATTCCACAGCAATTTGGGTTAAGAAGAGCAAAAGGTCGTCCAAAGAAAGTTAAACTGGTTTTAATAAAAGAAAAATTTATTGTAATCTGGCACTTTTTTCTTCTTGAACTATTTCTTTTCTTGTTAAATATACTTTGCTACTGACAAAATCATGAATTAATTTTCATAGATTAATTACTGAGCACATTTCTCTTTGTACCGACAAAAATATAATTGACCGAGCTCAAAATTTTCATTTATATAAAAAAAATACAATTTTATTACAACCGAGCTCATTTCTCACATTTTTAAGTCAATGGAACACATCCAGCTCAAATATCTCTATTTTCAGAGCTCATTTATTATTTTATCCAAATATTTAATTATTTATTACACATCTAGTGGATTTTCTAAACAGCTTATATAATAAACCATACGTAATAATTAATTACGAACATATACAATTCTCGTTCAAATGTCAAACTAAAACTTGTTTTATAAAATTAGATTAGTTTCTTACTAAACTGTTGGTTACTTACATAATAATTGTTTAGTAGATATTTAACATGTATGAATACGTGGATTAGAAATCATATAAGAATTCAAAATAATCAATAATTTGCTTAAAATAACATCGTGTAGTAAGATGATAAAAATCTATTATCAATATCGTAAACACAGTGACATATGGAAAAGAAAACTGAATGGTTACATGAATCAATCAATGCATCATAAACTAGTGAAATTTGCACCATATACAAAAGCACAATTACTTTTTTTACATTCATATATAGAATTTAATAAAGTTCACGAGATTATATAAATACCTTCATAAATATACAATACTATCCGACAATTCAGAAATATATTTTACATATAAATATATATTATTCGAAAACTTCTTTCATAGGTAGGTAACTTTTAAATATCTATAATTAATTAACATACCAAATGAAGAGTCAAAAACTGGTTTAAATTCGTTATTATATAGTATACTTTGATGCTTTCTTATCAAAATCAGCATTGTTAAATTCATGCTGAGGAAAAAAAAATATTCTATTCAAAAAAGAATATGTTAACTAACATCGAACTTTACCGTTTATATGTTTGTTATTTTTATTTTATTGAATTAATTATACTGTAATAATGAAATTTCTTTTAGTTTATTGAAATACATTTTTGAAAAAAAACCATATTGTGAATAATCTGAATACAAATAAAAATACAACAAAAAAAAGTTAATTTATTTCACTTACTCAGTACAATCAAATATATTCTTTTTTTTTTATGTAAAAGACACTTATTTTCTATTATGTGTCTTCTTCTTTTAAGCATTTACTGAGTTCATTTATATAATATTCTCATGAATTACTTAAAAAAAAACCTCAATTGTATTTATATATCATATCTAATTTCAATAGAATTGAACACAAAACAAACATAAAACTAATGTATAGATGATATCTATTGAATCATTTTATATTAAACTTATATTCATGTTTAATTAATGAGAAACTAATAATAATTAATATATTCAATTGAATCAATTTTCTTTAGAATATTTTGAGATACAACTCAATAATCATTTTTTATTATGTATATTATTCTCAAGAATTATTTTCTTTTTCTATTTATAGTACACAATTATGAGTAATACTTTCTTTATCGATTATTTCATGTATGAATTTTCAAAATAAATTCAAATATTGATTTTATTTGTTCACATTCAAGATTGAATAAGTGTAATACTTGTTATAAAAACTGTATATTCTATTGATATTTAATCATATAATCTTGAATAAAATATGCCTGAAACCATAAATATATGATATAATATTAGTAGGATTTCTTTTCTCTTTTATCGATTAGTTTTATGTATAAATTGTAGTTCTTTTGTATTTGAAACAAACTGGTATGTTGGAGAACAGATGTCTCATTTTGTATTTTCATAGCAGTAATAAATCACTAACATTCTACTCATTAAGCATTATTAATCAAAAGAAAGTTAGACAATTTATTACTTACTATACATCAATTTAGTTTATTACTATGCACGATTACTCGTCTTTCCGCTGATTTCATGTATGCTATTTTTATTATTTCGTGTTTAATTCTTTTTCTTAATGAACTTTCTAATTTTTCTTATATTCAATTCAGTTCATATTATTTAGACGCTTGAATAATTTTGTGTCTTTTCTTAATCTATCAAAAAAAAAAAAAACTAATTCAATCTCAATTGTATTTATCAACATAAGAAAAATTTTCTTTTAAAATAATCTTATTTTATCTGTATTGTTATATAATAAGTAAGAACTTTATTATTATAATAGATTAAGATCAAATATTTGAGAAGAATATATGACAAGTAGACTATATTAAAATATCTATGTAAAAATTATTAGCTTGGTTTTTTTTTCCTAGAAATTTCTTTTAATTTTATGTTATTCATAGAAAGAAAAAAATAATTATTTTTAAAATTTTTGTCAAGTAATTCTCATAAAAATTTTGTTTTTTTGTAGAAAGTATCTCTGCATGTTTAAGTGTTAGTTAGAATACTGAATGAAGAATCACTTGATATATAGTTTTTTTCCTACTATTTTTTTTTTATATATATTAAATAAAATCCTAAAAAGATTGAGAAAAAAATCTGTAATATAGAATATATCTGTTATGATTTTAATTAAGATATTCTAATATTATCAATAAATATTTTATATATTGGATAAAAACGTACTGAAGGCTGAAAATATGTTATTCGATCCATGTCACGCATAAAGTTTCTAACAAAAGCATATATTTAGTTTGTTAATTTGTTTTTTTTCTTCCTCTTTCAAAGTCAATGAATTGTTCAGTGCTATTCAGATAGATGAACTTATTTTCTAAGAAACAAAATCTCTTGAGATATAGAGATTCATTAGATTACTTTCTGTCTTTTTTTTTTTATTTTACTATTTTATAATAACATCAACAACACAACAGTCCAGGTTACATAGAGCACATATCTTTCTAATTTTTTTATTACAAGAAAAAAGTAATTATTTTTATTAATTATCCTGTTTACTAAACGTTAGAAATAGGTGATCTTAATTATTAATATCCATTTTTTTTGCGTAGTGAAATATAAATAAACAAATTAATTATACATTGTTTCATACATCATGTTAATGTATTTCAAGTATTAATATGTAAATGATACGCATAAGTGAGTTAATATTGTTCGTTAAAAAAAGTATGCGTGCTAAGATTATTGCAATTTTAACAAGAATACTGACTTAATCAGATGATGCGTAATATAATTCATTTACCAATCCAATCCAATCCTAAGAAGAAAAAGAAAGAAGAAAAGATTAATTGAAAAAAAACAAGTCAAATTATCTATGGAGAGGTACTACTCATTTCATCTATCTGTCATGTTTACATCAGCAGGATATAGAAAAAAGACATGCATTTACATACAGTTTTTTTTTTTTTTTTGTCAACGAAGATTTTATTTCATGGATAAAGAAAAAAGATAGTATATATTGTTCAGTCATATAATAGATTTTTTTCGATATAATCCTAAGTTGGATTATAATAGCCTATATTCATTAGCTATATCTATTGTAATGCATTTATCAATAGAAATTTTTTGTTCCAGAAGGAAAAGCTTTAAGAAAATCTTTCGATAATAACTTTTATTTTTTTTTTCTTAAATAAAGATTATATATCTTCTATTTTTTGTTTATGTTTTGTAAATTCATTAATCAATATCATAATATATCAACAGTTTTCCTTTTTTTCTTATTCTTTACTTATATAGGAAGTAAAATTTATTTTAATTTAATTGAAAATTGTTTAACTTATTATTATTTCTATGCGTAAAGAATTTATCTAAATAATACTACAACATAAATACTGATATAATGAATATTGATATCATAAAAATATGCCTTCATCTTTAGATATCTAAGTAATATGGATTATCTAAATTTCGACAATATTATTATATATATTAATATAATATATAAAATAATATATTATTCACCCTTTACATAGATATACATTGTTTGTTTTTTTTTTGTTGTCTATCATTATGATAGAATTTTTTTACAAATGTCATTTTTTTAATAACTTATATATATATTATTTATTTCTTTTTCTTTTCGATGTAGATCAATTCTGATAATGACCCTTTCCCTTTTTCTTTATATTCATATAACATGTTCTGACTAATGTTTTGTAATGACAAGTACAAATAACCTTCAACAACTATTATTATATCATATCCATTTTTTTTAATAATATAATCAAAACAAAGAAATAAAGAAAAAAAATAATGAAAAATTTTGTTTTTGTTTATTGAGTTTTTCTTCATTAGAAAGAATAGCAAACGTGACTATTATATTATGTATTGTCAAAATTTAAAAAACAATATATAACTTTGTTTAGACATCTATTTATAAGTTATACGCAAAAAAAAGGAATGACAAATCAATAAACTCAAGATGAGAATAAAATATTAGACAAGAGTTTTCTCCTCTTTTCTTGTTTTCTACTTTTCCTTTTTCTTCTTTTCCTTCATTTTCTCTTCTTCTTCTTCTTCTCCTTCTTGTTCGTCTTCTTCTCTATTCATTTTAACACATAGCAATCAATAGTTACTATTAGACGGATGTGCATCGGTACGACGAGTGTCACATACTAATAATTTTAATAACACACGACATCTTTTGTTCAATAGAAAAATTCATTTGAAAAAAGCTTTCACGTATGGTAACAATGAGGTATACTTATGAACGATATATAACAAAAAACGACACTTTTTTTTATTTAGTAACAGTTGTTAAATAGATCATTTTGTTTTAGGTAATAAAAAAAAAACAAATAGAACAATTTGCTTTTATTTGTAAAATATAGTTTTTTTTCTTCTGCTAAATTAACCCCAGAAGAGAGAAAGAAAATATAATAGTTAGGACATTTGATGAAATTATCGTACATAAATACATTTACGTTTTATTTGTTTAAAAATAGCCGGAAGAATCTTCAGAATATAAATGAAATTATGTGGTTTAGTTAATTTCATGATGTTTCCTCTTGAGTCAAGTCTTCAATGTGTTAAAAATATATTGATCAAATGTCTTCATTTACATTACTTATTATAGTAGTTCTATATTTATAGTTTTTTTCTTCTAGAACGTAAGTTTATGTCGAGACTAGGCAATCGAACAATATTGAAAAGATAATAATGGATGTTAGAAATTTAACATATACTATAGTATGTAATGCATCTCCACCTGGAGCGACTTACGAAAATTTATCACCACCTATTCCACCATCATATCTTCAAGCAACAGCTGTTATTGTTTATACTCTATTGAGTATTCTTACCCTTGGTGGAAATGCTTTTGTATGTCTTATTGTATTTCATTTTATGGGTGTTATTACTGTTACAAATTTATTTATTGCTAATCTAGCTGTAACAGATCTATTTATTGGTCTTTTTTGTATTCCAATTGTACTTGTATCAGATTATCTTTTGTCTGATTGGCCATTTGGAACATTTATGTGTAAATTTACATCATTTGCACAATCTGTTTTTGTTGTTTGTACAGTTTATACATTAATAGCAATGTCCGTTGATCGTTATATAGCCATAATTCACCCATTAAATCCAAAATTAACAAGAAAACAATGCCGAATATTAATTGGTTTACTTTGGACCTTTTCAATAATATTTAGTTCACCCATATTTATAGATATGCGTATACGTCATACTTGTTTTCATCGTGATTTGAATAATCAAACAGAATATTCACAAACACTATGTGAAACAACAGGTCTTCCACAATCATTACAAACAGCTTATAATATTGCAACATTAACTATTATTTATTTAATACCATTATGTGTATTAACAATAATTTATATACGTCTTGGATGGAGATTATATCGGAGTCGTGCACCAGGTGAAGCACATTCCGAACGTGATGCTAAAATCAAAAAATCAAAAAAAAAAGTTATTAAAATGTGTTTTGTCGTTGTTATTATGTTTGGTGTATGTTGGTTTCCCTTGCAATTATATACAAATGTATTACGTTCATATTTTGATAAATTTTTTCATCAAGATTATATACCTCATGTTTATTTTGCTTTTCATCTTATGGCTATGAGTAATTCATGTGTTAATCCAGCTATTTATGGTGTTATGTCTTCGA
>JAJEKB010001248.1:24828-49025 GCA_022393335.1 Macrotrachela quadricornifera | reverse complement strand
ATTAAGAATTCCACCAACTAATCCAGCAATGAGAATAGGTATGCCAAAGTAAAGTGTTACATATGTAAAGACAGCATTCATATATGCAGTTGCTGAAGTTGACATCTTGTTTAAATAATTAGTTTCACTATCATAAATTTCACTTTTATTTTTGTGTTATGCTATTATTTTTCAGTTGTATTTCTGTATACACCAAAAATTTTAGTAAAAGCACGTCAATTTTGTCTTCTTAATTAAATGACACGTTTCTAAAGTTTCATTTTACCGACGAATAATTAAAGAGTAGTATCGGTAATTTGATGTTATTTTAATATGAACTTCTACTAAAAAATTTCTGGCTGTCGACGTCAATACATCATCATATTTTATTATATTATTGATGCAAAATTGAAAGAAAAAAAGAATTATAATTATTTGAGCATTAATCTATATTTGCTTGAATAAACTTTTAGTTAATAAGAATAATTAGACAATACACATTCACTGGATTTCAGTAATGATTCAGTAACTATGACCAAAATAAACTAAACGTTGATCTAACGGTAGAGACTAATGTGATGAAGAAGAAACTATTTTTTGAATAGAGAATAAATCATAAAAAATTTCTATTAGCTACTTTAAAAGAAGATATAAATTATTGAACATAACGTATTTTTAATTGTTGTATTAGTTATTGCTAAATTATTTTAATATCTTATTAATATTTAATCTATACCTGTATAATATAAAAGAAATATTGCAAAAGCGTGACAAAAATAATAATAAAACGTTAAAAATTAAAATATAGGTTACTTCTGTGAAAAGATATCATATAACAAAATATTCGTTAATTAAATTTATTTTTCTAATAAGTAATCATAATTTAGTTAGTATCTCTTTATAAATAAATTCTTCTTTCTACACATATTTATGAGTATTTATTTCGATATTAATCATTTTCATCATAAAACCATGATACGAGTTTTTCTTTTATAGAAAACTATTTACTTTTTTCTAACTATCTCATATTTGCATCATATTTAAACTCTCTCAAACTCATATTTTTACTGACGTATGAGAAACATATAATAAAGAAAATTATTTTTTGGTAGCATATACCTAAAAAAAATAAGTTTATAAAGTATAAAGAAGAAAAGCAAGAAACACTATATGAATATTGAAGTTCTTTGTATATTTTTATGTAGAGTAAAACAAACTCAATGATAATTTTCTTTACAATAGAGCTGAAGGCATGAAAGTCAAACAAACGAAAACAAAAGCTATTTTGCGTAACCAATTGATGCATAGAGTACTTTATTATTATTTCATTTTATAGAAAAATAAAATGATTTTTGTAAAAAAAGCTATTATACTCACTTCACAGAGTACAACTTTGTACATTAATTGTTCTAAAACTCTTTAATAGATAACTCTATTTTTTATGGTTGATATAAAACATAAAATTCTATAAGTGTTATAAAGTTTCAATTCTTGATCTTATTCTGTTCAAGAAAAATTTATATTATCCTAGAAAATATAAATTGATGATTATTGCGTAGTTATTTTCAATTGAATTTATTTCAAAAACATTATTCTTTTTATCTGTAAATTTAATCCAAAGTAGTGCAACAAATAAATTTAATATTCAGTAAATTATTAAAAGATTTTTTTTTTTTATGTAATATAGTCATGAAATATTAAAAAACGTACTGCGTAAGAATTGTTTATGTCTAGTTATATATTTTATTGTCATGCAAAACATGTTGAAACTAACAATTCATTTCTAGATTCTATATTAATTGTATATACTATAGTATATCTTTTGCAATAAATATACAGCATATGTATTATAAATAGATATTCATTAATCATATAGTATATTGTACACTGAAAACTTAAAATAGAACTTGTAATGCATTTTTCTTTTTTGTTTATTAAATCTATGATAAAATAAATAATTATCATGCAAATCTATGATGCGTAACATAGTACAAAATTTGTTTAATCATGCAAAATATGCTTTGTAGCGTTAAAAGTAAACTAGTAAAAGATTTAATAAAGAAAAAAAACATTTTATTTTAATTAATCAAATATTTAATATTCATTAATTCATATCAATTATGTCATCACTTACTTATATTTCTCAACAAGTTACTATCTATTGGGGAGCATCTATTCTTATAACTGGTATTCTTGGTGGAATTTTTAATTGTATTGTTTTTCTTAGTCTTAAAACATTTCGACAAAGTTCATGTGCATTTTATTTAACTATAATGTCATTTTTTAATATTGGACAATTAATTATAAGCGTTTTTTCTCGTATAATAATAACAGGTTTTAATGTTGATTGGACACAAACATCAATATTTTATTGTAAATTTCGAACAATGTTTCTTCATTTATGTTCATTAATTTCTTTTACATGTATGTGTTTAGCAACAATTGATCAATTTTTAGCAACAAGTTCTTATCGACAATGGCAACGTTTAAGTAATATTAAATTAGCTTATTATCTTTCTTTTATATCAATATTAATTTGGATTTTTCATGAAATACCACCTTTAATAGTATTTGATATAATTAAATCATCTAATTCAAATAATTTTCAATGTACAAATACAAATATTATCTATCAACAATATGTTACATATGTTTATTTACTTATTCTTACAGGTATTTTACCAATATTTATTAATGTTTTATTTGGATCATTAGCATATATAAATGTTCGACAAATACCTTATCGAGCAGTACCACTTGTTCGACGTGAATTAGATAAACAATTAACAACAATGGTTCTTGTACAAGTTGTTTATAGTTTTTTTGTTGTATTACCATATATTGGTTTAAATATTTTAATTCGAAGTACAACTTTATCAAATGATCCAATTATTGCAGATAAATTAAATTTTGCAAATTCTATAACTGGTTATTTATATTATATGTATTTTGTAGTAAGATAATAAAAAAAAATTTAATAATTTTAAAATTATTTCTGTATATTTAGGGACCATTCTATATTTATATGTGTGTTTCAAAAAGATTTCGACAACAATTTTTATTTGTTATATGTCCAATTTTTTTTCAAAAAAATCAACAAAGAATAGTTATTGTCAATCAAGTAGCACCCTATACATAACAAGTACAAATGTATTTATATATATCTAATTAATGACAAACTAAAAACAAAAATTATTTTGAGTTTAAATATATTAACTTTTATATTTAAACTGAACAAATTAATATTGTAAATATGTATAAATATTTTTATCTATGTAAATAAATATAATAATAATTAATAGTACAAAAAGAAATTAATTTTAATTATAAAGCTTTAGCTTTTTTTTTCGGTTTATATGCATTTTTTGAATCTTTTATATTCAAAGAATTGGCTAGTTTCTATAGGTTTTATACGAAGAAAAACTTTGAGGGTCAATGAAGAATCTACAAATATAATTAATAGTCAACTAACAATATGTTATTTACAGAATTTTTTTATGATAGAAAAAGTACAAATTATTAGAATAATTAACAAAAACCCTATATTTATACAAATGTCCTTTTATTCGCATCAAAAACAAGTTATAAAACTATATACTGTATATCCTTATTAATAATTACAAGTCAAGATAATATATTTAATTATTTCATGATGTCATTTTTCTTTCCATTTAATATTGGTATCATTATTTAAGGGTCTCTCATCCTCTCAAAATCTAATCTTAGGTCAAATATCTTCAAGTCGCATGAAGTTTTTAGAATATGCTGACATTGTAGTAAAGAGGCTATCGTAAAAGTTTTAGTTCTATGTCACGACATCTGAGCGAGACATTCAACAAATAAGGATCAAAAATAACTTATTTGATGTCTCAAATTTCTTTATTTAAATTCATTCTATATATTTTATTTTTGTTTTCGAAAGATTATGTCAGAATGCAGTGTATGATAGAGTCCGTTGTTTATAAATGTTTATTTGTTTTTAGTGGAGAACAGTAATCATAACTTCAATGACTTAAAAGTCTCAAAAAATGGATGTCTAATTATATAAATCTCTATATAATAAAAGGATACTTAATTTAAAACAAAAGAACTCTGTTATGTACTGTACCTTGATATACTCTTTCAAACGAGAAAAAAAATAAAATATTTTGAACGAGCTTCGATAGAGAAATTGGAGTTATACGGTGAAGAAAATATCAATTGAGAAAAAATGAAAAACATTTATTATCTTTTCAAGAAGAGATTAACGAAAATCATTGAAAATTTTGATCAAAAACGAGATTTCGAAGAAGAAACGATGTTGTTTCTGAAAGAGTAGAAGATGGACTATCTTTCCACGTATTCATCTCAATTTTGGCATTTTCTGACGATAATTGTCTTTTTTTGAGGAGATGGCGGATCTGAATAGTAGAAAATTGTCCATTAATTCATTATATTGCTTTGTGTCATCATGCTTAAAATCAAGTTACTATAAATATCTAATTTAGAATTTTACGCTATGTTCATTGTTTGTAAAAATTTATAATGAATCAATATTACTTTTATTATGAATTAGAATGATATATAAACCAATGAGTACATTCTACTACATACAAAAGAATACGAAACAACATCTAATAAGTAATAATTAATAATAATATTTATATATACATAATAATAAAATATTCATGAATATTTTATTTGGGTTGTGGTAATATTTGATTTGTCGGTACCCTTTGTTTTCGCCATCGATTCCAAAATAGTTCAAAACCAACATAAATTAATTGCTGACGAAATCGGTCTGATACACAAACATATATATAAAATGGACACTAGAAATTTAATAGATATTAGAAAATATTAAATAGTTTGTATGTTAATATATTTTTGATATATACTTACTGAAAAAAAACAGTAATAAAAACAGGCAGTGATAAAAAGAGTAAATGAAACTTGTGCAGAAACAATTGGATCATTATTGCTGTTTATAGTTAAAGGAAGGACAGTTGCAATCACATATGGTAAAATAGTAAAAAAGCCAAGTATAACTTGAACTAAAACCATGTTTGTTAATTGTTTGTCTAATTCACGTCGAACTAATGGTACTGTTCTATAAGCCAATTGTCGAACATTTTTATATGCCAAAATACCAAATAAAATAGTAATTAAAACTGGTAAACCACCGCATAGAGTAATATTATTTATATATGTATGATATTGCCGAAAATTCATATTTGTATTAACACAACTAGTTTTACCTGTAGTTGAAGAAATAGTATGATCATAAAAAATTAAATATGGAATCCCATATATAACCCAAAAAAGAACTGATATTAAGGTTAAACGTTGAGCTATCTTAATATTGCTCCATTGTTGCCAATAAATACGAACGCAAGTTGCTAAATATTGATCAATTGTTGCCAAACATATACATGTAAAGGAAATAAGTGAAAATACTTGAAAAATAAACAATCGAAATTTACAATAAAATAATGATGTTTGTGTCCAATCACTATTGAAACCAGTTATCATAACACGAGAAAATTGACCTGTTAATAACTGTCCGATATTAACAAATGACATGACAGTTAAATAAAATGCACATGAACTTTGTCGAAATGTTTTAAGACTAAGAAATACCATTATATTAAGTGTATTACCAATCACACCACCTATAACAGTAGCCAGACCCAAATAAGTCACTACTTGTTGTGAAATAAATGATAGAGTAGAAGTAAACGATGTTGACATTACTATAAGTATGAAAAGACAAAGGTTCAATCTTCTTTTTTACAATAATTCTATGCTTTTATATTTCTCTTCTTATGCTTGTATTCCTAGTAATATTGAAATGCTCAGTCATGCTATATCTATATATTATTTATAAGTATGTTCATCGTACCATTAAAAACGTCGACAAAAAACTATCAAATCGGCAACATCATACGTCATAGCAACGTCTCATTAAAATATAACTATCTACATCTTGTTAACAACCTTTGCACACTATATAAAGATTCATTATACATCTTTTTTTTATTTTTATGTCTAGGATCAATAAAAACAAAAAAGTCATGTTTTCTTTTTTATATCTATAATATTTTATTTAATAAAAAATTTAATAAAATAAATCTTTATGCAGAATAATTGATTTTTATGAAACAATTTTTATTATATACATTTGATGAGTTTTCTTTCGTTTCTTTTATTTATGGTCTACTTAAAAAAAACTAGCTTCTTTCTTATTAATCTACAGATTTAATTTATTTGTGTTTCTTTTTTTTTATAAAATCAACTATAAAGAATAAGGAGATTAATAAAAGATGATTCTAATGTTGTGATATTTTTAATACACATGATGATCAAAAATTGATGCAATGTACCTTTTTTTTGCGATTAACTTTTGGTGGAAACAAGCTAGAGAATTACAACTTTCATTATCCCAAAGTGCCTATGTTTATTTGTTGCTGATCAAATGATCGATTAGTGTTTTTTAGAAAGATACTTATAATTTTATGAAAATAACACAGAAATATGGTAGCAAAAAAAGGACTACATCTATGTGATCACTAGTGGCGACGAAGTCTATGAAACCCGCAAGGAAAGAACCTTACTTAAATCACGATCATAGATTGTGACATATGTAGTCTCGAATATCGCCTAATTTTGAAACGTTCCGCCATCTCTGATCAACAACGAACATTGTTGAATATCCCATGTCTTGGCCAAAGCGACAACTCCCAATGTTACTTTTATTAAAAGTTATTCGAAATCAAACACTGCTGAGTGACTTTTAGACCATTCTGCACACATGATAGGATTTTATTATAATTGCTTATTTTATGTTGAAAAGTACTTTTAAAACAACTGATGTTTCCTATAAATATTTATTATCAATTTTAATCATCATTACAGATAATGAGCATTTGTTGAGTATTGTTGACATATTCAGTAGAAAATACAAAGTATTCATTAGTTACTGATACATCTAACTGAACAACTAGGAAATGGGCACTTAATCATTTTCATTTTGAATTCTATTATACATGAAGGTATATATCTTGTTCAATAACAAATACAATCTTTATCATATTTGAACACTCCTATCAAATGATTATCTAGTTTCTATTGATTACGTTTCATGATTTTTCATTTAAATATTATTGAATATTTATTATTCCTCGAAAAAAGTGTCAAAGATTCATAATATTAAAATTTCGAAGAGACAGAAAAATAATTTTCATCTTTCCAATCTAAACCATTTCGAAAGAATGAAGAAAAAAAGATGTTTGAGGTATATATATACAAATTTAATTTTTATATTTTCTTTCTATAATCTTGTCTGTAGATGTATTACAATAAAAATGTTTTTAATCTTTTGCTCGTACTAATAAAAGAGTTACTATTAGATTAAGATAAAACTTTTTTTTTATTAAATGTGATTATCTTATCTCATTACTATGTGTATAACAATGCTTTGAAATTATCTTCTTGAATTAAAATCATTGAATTGTAATTATATAAAAAAACATAACATTATCGTTGAATTTTATATCAAAATATTTGCACTCGAAACAATCAATATAATTCATAATAGTGATTGTATGATAAATAAGTGTATATATATATCTTAATTTTCCTTGTAAATAACAATTGTTTAATTAAGATCTGATAAGATTCAATAAAAAAAAAAAACTAAAGTGCAGTATCATATTACATAGTAAATTGTTATATGACATCATCATATAGAAGATCTTATTAATATACAATTTTTTTTTTCGTTGATCTTGATCTTTTTCTTATCGATTGAATGAATCATTTTTATGATACATTTATTATTCGCTTATTTTACGTCTTTCATACACGTCTGTATTTATATATAAATCGTTTACAATTATAGTTTATTAATAATTCTCTATTGATCATTATTGAGAATAATATTTACTAAAAAAAACTTTTTCAAAATGTATACATCTCCAATTTAAGTTTGTTCGGCATTTGTACATAAAGTTGAAGCTAAAATCTGTTCGTTTCGTATTTCATCTGAAACAGAACTACCTACACAATCATATATTTATGATAACAACGAAATAAAAAACGAAGAAGAACAAAGAAATGAAATGATTATATCGTCTGATATTTCAACATCAAATCAAAAAAGAAATAAAAAAACTAATGGGTAATAAAATATTAAAAACGAAAAATAAAATGACAAATTTTACTGAACTTACGAATGATCAAATTGAAATGCTTGTTTCATCAACAAATTTTTCATCTGAACAAATTCATGAATGGCATCAAAGTTAGTTTAATTATTATATTTTCATTTTTATTTACAAATATAATTCTTTTAATATAGGTTTTATACGTGATTGTCCATCAGGTTTTATTTAATTATTTTTTATAATTATTTATCTTGTTCATTATTATTATTAATAGGAAAACTTAATCGAAAACAATTTATCGAAGTATATCAACAATTTTATCCACAAGGAAAAGTATAAAAAATTTATTTTCCAAAAAAAAAAAAACATTTTTTTAATATTTTATATTAGGCAAATCATTTTTGTTCATTAGCATTCAAAGCATTCGATAGAGATAAAAATGGTTTGAAATATAATATTTAAAAATTAACAAAATAAAAACATAATTCATCTATTTAGGTATTATTGATTTCAATGAATTTCTCATAGCTATTAGATTAACAATGAGTGGTAAAATGAAATCGATTTTTCTTTTTCTATTTTATTAATTTTTATATTAAAGGAGAATTAAAAGATCAACTTGATTTTGCTTTTTCAATGTATGATACTGATGATGATGATTTACTTGATAAAAAAGATATAAGTTTGTTATTTTTATTTTTGTTAATATTTATAATAATTTATTTATTTTATAGTTCATATAATAAAATTAATTAATGAAGTAAATGGAAAAAAATATTTAAAAGACGAACTTAAAACAGAAGATAAAGCTAATATAATTATTGACAAATTTGATGTTGATAATGATAAAAAACTTTCTCGACACGAATTTATTGATGGTTGTTTAAAAAATTATGATTTACGAAAATTACTTATACCATAAAAACAAAATAATCTTTTTGTTTTCTTCTTTTATATATCTTTTCTATAGTCAGTTATCTTTTTTTTTGTTCTTCGAATAAAATTGTTTTTTTTTTATCTAAAATAGATGGATATATGCATGACTGAACAAGGATTTTTCTCTTTTCGTTTATCTTAATAAAAGAACGAAAAAATAAAACACACGAATGAAATGTATATATGTTTATTGTTATTGATGCGTGACCAAGAAAAAGAATGTTTTTTCTCTCATCTACTTATATATACAATATTAAAATATTGATATTCATCATTACCTTGGGATGGTAATGATGAATATATATATATGTACATTATTTTATATTTCAATTGGATAATCAAGCAAATATTTCTTCATCTTTATTAATGACAAATAATTTATTATTATTTTAATAAACAATAAATATGTTCAAATCATTTATGTGTTAATTAATATTTGAATTTTCTTCTTCTACTTTTTTTTTGTTTGAATCTCACTACTTTTTATAATGTCTTTCAAAATATTTCAATTTCATATTTGATAATTTCACTTATCTTTATGTAAAAATATTTAGTTTAATACTCTAATAAATACAATTTTTGTATCGTTTGTTAATATCAACGTGCGACACCTGGATACATTTACATATTATCCGTTATAATGCTGGTTATTACCTTGACAAATACACACGTAGACGATAAATTTTGTCTATATTTAAAATTGTATATGACATGTAATTTGTGTATTTACATTGAATAAATTCTTTTGACAATATGTCAATGAACAATGATTTATTTGAATGTCAAATGTATTTTGATATATATAATAAATTTGTTGAATAAATGATTTAATAAAAAATATGTTCATTTTATAGGATAGATTTGCAAAGAGAAAAAATTTATAGATTTAATTAATGTTCTTTATTTTTTTCTCTATAGAATTTAATTGAAAAATTTCTAAATTCACCAAAATGGAACTTGATGATGTATTACCTTGTCGAAAACTTGCTTTTAGTATGGGTCATTTTCTTAATGATTTATGTGCATCTGTATGGTTTTCTTATTCGCTTATTTTTTATCATCGAATAGCAAAATTTTCAAATAGTTCTGCTGGTTATTTGATATTAATTGGACAAGTAGCTGATGCTTTATCAACAACATTTGTTGGTTTAGCTTCAGATAGAACTAAATATGGTTTATGTGGTAAACGAAAATCTTGGCATTTATTAGGTTTATAAATAATTATTTTATATATTTATTTATTTATTTATTTTATTTGTTTTTGTAGGAGTTATTTGTGTACTTTGTTCATTTCCATTTTGTTTTCAATTAGAAAATATATATTTAACAAAAATATTTTCATCATTTATGTATTATACAATATTTATAATAATATTTCAATTTGGTTGGGCATGTTCACAAATAGGACATTTATCAATGTTAAATGAATTAACATCGAAAGATGGTGAACGTGTTGCATTAAATGCTTATAGACATGCTTGGTCAATTGTTGCAAATATATTTGTTTATTTTATTATTTGGTTACTTATTGATAATAATAGTAATATAAAAGATAATACTCAAATGAATGAAAATGTTTTTCGAGTAAAATTTTAAATATACAATTTTTTATTTATAAAATGAATTTGTTTCTTTGTTTGTAGATATTAATTTATATTATTATTTGTACTGGTTCTTTTACATCTATTATATTTCATCTTGGATCTAAAGAAATATCACCAGAAACAAGTATTATATAATAAATAAAATTTAGAAATTATTTTTATTTTTTTAGAATATTATAAAGTTCTTTCAATTCCATTTCGTACATGGCATGATTTTTTATATGATACACAATTTTATTTCATATCATTAATATGGATGTTAACACGTGTTATAAGTAATATTTCACAAGTTTATTTACCATTATATATTATGGATACAACAGATGCAAAAGAAGTTGATCGAGTTTGTTTGAATTTTTTTTTTAAAAGAAATATTGTTTTATTACTTTTTGTTTTTTAGACATTAATTGCAGTTGGTCCATTATGTGTTTATGTTAGTGGATTTTTAGTATCATTTCCAATGCGAAGAATTAATCATTATTTAGGACGAAAAATAACAATGGTTGTTGGACTTTGTTTTGTTCTTTTATCATCAATTAATTTTTGGTATATTTTTATATTAAATGATATTTTTAAAATTTCAATACAATTTTTAATACTTTTTACTTCAATATTACTTGGAATTGGAATAACAACAGCACAGATTACATCAAGTGCATTTACATCAGATTTAATTGGACAAAATACAGTTATAAAAAATTTATTTATTTATTTAAATAGAAAATAATATTTATTATTTTTATTATAGGAAAATAGTGCATTTGTTTATGGTGTTATGTCATTTTTGGATAAATTAGCTAATGGTTTCGCAATTGCTATTATTCAACAATATAATCCTTGCAGGTATAAATATTCTTTTCATTTTTTTTAGAAATCTTATTATTAATTAATTCTTTTTTGTTTTTAGTGCATGTCCATCATGTTGTCCACTTTTTTATCGACAAATTCTTTCGTTTGTACCTGGTCTTATGACCATTTGTACATTATTAATATTAACAAATATTGAACGAGTTCATAATAGTAATCTAAAGACAGACATAAAACGACAGTCTATTATCTCATTATGGCATCGAATAATACAACGAACGTTTAAAGTGATATTAACAAAATTGGTATGAGTATTTATAATAATGAAGTTATTTATGTCGGATATTTTATTTTATTTTTTTGTTATTAAAAGATCTAAAATATTTGAGTGAATAAACTTTGATACTTTGTTTTTAGAACAGTATTTGATATTTTACGTAAACAAAAAATGGTGTGAAGTTATATTTTATATTTATATAAAATATATTGAATTGATAAACTTTGTTAATATTTTATTTTATTAATTTTTTTATTAAAATAAACTGATTTTATTGTCGTCATTAATCTTATTTCTTTATTTTATTTAAATTTCTCAGGATTATTATTCTTAATATAATACAAGAAAAGTTTTTTTTTTACTTAAAAATCAACATTATAATTCATGTTGACTATAAATAAGTCATTAAAATTGAAATTACTCTATAATGAAACATTGAAATCTATGTTGAATACTCATAGGTATTTCATGTGACATTTATAAATGAAGATGATTATCATTTGGAAGAAACTATTAATAATGAGATTAGTTTAGATCCATTTGATAGAGTGCGAATTAAAGTAAAAGAATGTTATCAACTACAACAATTCTATGAATAAATCTTTAAGAAAAATTTTCATGAAGATACGACTTGGATGAGTACATCTATTCTGCAAAAAACATATAATCGATGTCTTGAGAATTATAAATACTCATTACGAAATCATGAAAGAACAAAATATAAGAGTTTTAGAATTTTTTTTTAAGGAAATATAATGTCAAATTAGGTATGCGAGTGATTTGAAAAAAGCCATTGAAATATTAATATGGCAATAATGTAACTTTTTTAATTTTCTAATAAAACTGTTCATATTCATCAAGATAATATATATTTTTTGGTACTGATGCAATAAACAATAATCATGAACTTTGATGTTAAAAAAAAGAGTAACTCTGTCAAAACATTATTAAAGGCTTTAAAAAAAGTTAATAAAAATAAATAAAAAGTAACATTGAAAAAGTATTTATATTCATATAAATATATACAAAAAAATGTTCGAGTGTCGAATTACTCCCGGGCATGCGAAACCGAAATTTCGCGTCCATATGCTTCAGGCTCATAAGGTATGTGAACAATTTTTAAAGCCCGAAAGCACGGCTCGAACGTTTAACAATCTTATTCATCATCATTTTATACTGTAGTTAAATGACATAGTGCAATAACTTTTATATTCTTACCACTTTGTCTACCATTACAAATGATTCATCAACATATAACAATGATTATTTTAGAAAAATTATGATAGAAATCTGCTATGATATTTCGAATATTCTTTTAGGTCATATTTGACAGGTATAATTTCTCTTGGTTATATTATTTAAGGGTCTCCCTCCTTTACCAAAGTCGATTTTTCAAAAAAAAATGATTTTGAGCTTTTTTCATAAAAAGATGTGCTCGAATCTCCTCTCTTAGAATATGTATGAATTTTCAAAAAAAAAACGGTTTTTCATAAAATGATTGAAAATATTGTCCATCACACTATCATGAGTTTTAACAAAATTTTTGTGAATTTTCAAAGCTTTTTTTTGAAAAAAATTGTTTTATCATTTGTACAAACGCTGAATAGATCATTTTTACATCGATCTTTATGCATCTCTAAATGCTTAATCTATCCTTAGTGATAAATATCAATAATTGAGGTATAGTATGTAAGAATTTATCCACGGAAATTTAGACTTGTTGCAAGAAATGTATTTTTCCATTTGTTACAATGAATTCTATGAAGTTAGTATTGGCCAATTCTGCCAGTTTTCTTAACAAATGATTAAAAAATCTATGATGTTTTGAAATAAGATAGAACATGAATAAAGCTGTTTATAGTTCGCTTATAGTATTTTATTTGTTTCTTTTGATATTCTTTTAATTTTTTTAAAACTTAGCAAATAAGCGACGCGAATCATTGATTTATGTAAACAAGATAGATGATGTTAGCTTACGCCATTTATTATGATTTCTCTAAATTTCAACAAAAATATTGTTCGAAAAACTTATTTATCTTTTTTTCTCAAAATATGAATTTTTGCTGATAAAATTAAAATAACTTTTCACACGGTTCAAGATATTCCCAATATTTTTTTTACGTTTTGAAAGTCTAGACAAGACTCAATCTTTGTTCGAACAGATTTTTTATAATTAACTGTTAGTCTGAGAAAAGTGAAATTTACTGTCGTAGGGTTACCCTTTTTATGTCTTATGGGCATGTCATATGCACTAAACTATTCATAAAAAACAAATCGAAAGAAATTTCAAAATTCTGTTCGTATACAATAGTTAGGCACAGAGATTAGCTTTAATTTAAAACCAATCCGAGCTCTGTATCTATGGAAGTTAATAAATCGATTCAAAATTTGGCTTAGTATGACATTATCAAGCTGAAATTTTTATTAGAAGCATTTCTCATTATGACTACTCATCTCTGAAAATTTAAGCTGAAACGAACTGTTTTAAGTAGGAAATCCATTGTGAAGAGGGGAGATCTTAAAGTAACAAAATTCATTTTAAATTTTAATCTGAATCTTTCATATAAATTTACATATTGATTATTTCTTTTATTTAACATATTCATTATATTCTGTCGTATGTCTATGACAACATATTTTTCTTCTGTTATTGTTATTTATTACCAACATTGCACTGATAGATTTTTTTTTTCTTTACTTTCGTAGGTAAGTAATAAAACTGAGAAAAAAAAACACTTATTATTTATTCTACCAACAGTTTTTTTTAATTAGCACTTCTTATTCTTCATTAATTTCGATAAGAAATATACTCTATATTTGTTATAAGCATCAAAATTACAACTGTATGTGTAGAATGTGAATAATACAAAAAAAAAAAGAACAAAAAAAAAAGATTTAATTCTTTTTATTCTAGTGTCAAGAATGGCATCAACAACTCCTGTTAAAAAAACTTGTACCATATGTCATAAAGGTGGTGATGTTTTTACATGTCGTGGTTGTCGACAAGCATTTTGTGCTGTACATGTTGATGAACATCGTGAAAAACTTTCTAAACAAGTAGAAAATCTTGCTGAAGAACATGAACTTTTACGACGTGATTTAAATCGAGAAAATGAAGCTGAATCTCTTGTATCTATTGTTAATAAATGGGAACAAGAATCAATTGAAAAAATTCATCTTGCCGCAGAAACAGTTCGAAATGATTTAAGACGATGGATTGATCGAAATAATATTGAAGTTAAAATACCATTTGAAAGAATAACAAATGAACTTCGATCTTGTCAAGAAACAGAAGATTATACTGAAATTGATCTTAAAAGATGGATACAACAATTAGAAGAATTTCGAAATAAAATTGAAAAATTACCTACTATTAATATGATTAATGATGATGATGATGATACAGATATTATACATATAATTAAATTAAAAGAAATTCAAGATCCAATACATTCTAGTCCTATTAATCCTTCAACACTTACACTTGATCGAAGTATGATTAGTTTTCAAGAACCAAATCTTCTTGTTCGTGAAAGATTTGATAATGTTTTTGGAAGAGCTACATTATTAGAAGATGGTCTTGTAGCAACATATTCAGATGCTTGGTTAGGTTATTCAAGTATATGTGGAATTAATCTTTATTCAACAGGAGTACATCATATTCGTTTTCGAATTCTTGAAAAATTTTATGATTCACCTTTTTTTGGTATTATTACTGCATCACAAAAGAATATAAAACGACTTTTAGAAACAATATCTGTAAATGGATGGTGGAATTTTGATTTTTCTATAATAAATGGTGAAAAAGATAATCGAAATGGACGAGATAAAATTATTCGATCACTTGATGAATTAACATTAACATTAGATTGTGAAAGAAAACAGATTTTTCTTAAACATCATCGAACAAAAAGACTTCTTCATATACCAATTGATATTCGTGCATGTCCATTTCCATGGAAAATGCTTGTTGTTTTACATCGTCGTGGTGATTCTGTACGTATTGTAGGTGGAACATTAAGCTTAACGAGAGAAAATTTATCAAGTAGATTGAGTGAAAAACGAAAAATATAAATAATATTAGCAAAAATGATTATATTTCTTAAAAAAATCGATGACTAATATTTGCATCATTTTTTGATTTACTATTTTTAATATCAATTTAATCTAAATAAATTTTCTATATTTTGTATACATAAGTGAAGAGCACAGCCATTGTAGTGTTCGAGAAAAAAAAATTATTAAAAATAAATTTCATAATAGAAAAATCAACAATGGGAGGCAATGGATTGTTACATCGCTTTTGAATTGAGATTATATACATCGTGTAATTCCTAGTAAATTATGAATACTCTGAAAAATGTTCTGACTAATAACCTTTTTGTTATTCTTGTGTTAAGATACAGTTATGATTAAACGTGTCTTTTGCATTGTTGATATCCATGGAAATATTCAACATTCGTATTTCAAGATAGAAGTAAATGGAAAGAACTGAAACATTCACAGTAAACTATTCTCATCAAGATCTGTCTTTGTGGAAAATTCTAAGTCAAAATTCGAAAATCAGTTCTTCTAGAGTTCCTGAAGGGAGAGGTTATAGTATTCTATTAAAAAAATAGCTAAAATATAGTACTTTAACATCAATAAGTTGTTAGATCGAATGTTTCCCAAGAAATTTATAACTTATTAGGAACTACATGATACACATAGTTTCAACTCAGAAACGATATAACAATCTGTTGCCTTTTTTTCTAAGCGTTGCATTTGATAAAACAATGTCGATTATGAATATTTTACAAGTTTACATACAGTGTGTACATTATTTTCTTCTAGTTCTGTTTGGTATGCAATCAAATTGATTCAGATAAAATTTCGACAAATGAAATGCCAATGAATTTAATATCGTTCTACGCAAAAATAAAAAAATGTGTCAATCTCCATTATTGACAGATTTTTATTAACAAAATTTTGTCTAAAACTAAAACTAAAGATATATTCTGAAATCTCTCAACAAGTTCTACAACTCTAGATATAAAAATCAATTTAAAAAAAATCGTAATAGAATAAAAGAAATTTAGTTTTCGTCGGATAAGTACCATGAAAAGGTAAGTATTTGGTATTGTTGCGATGATTTCTCGGAAACTATAGTCGTTGAAAGCCTAATTTTTTCAGAAGTTAATGACTATCTTTAGACCAATAAAACAAAAAAAATTATCAAAATTAATTGAGTAGATCTCAACTTATACTAACGATGATTATTTGGAAAAGATAATGGAAAAAAGGTAAAAAAAAATTATAGTCATTCAACTGTCTACTAATTGACTTTTCCTTCAAGAAAAAAACGCTATTCAATCAATATGAATATTAATTTACAAGCTTCTTTTTCCTTCTTTCTTTATATTCAATTGATAACTAACTATGTTTGCCAAGAAACGAAAGACGAACATATACATATATTGTTTGAGGAAATTATCCGTTAACAAAGTATGATCATGTTCACGTTGAAATAACAATACCGTTTAGTAAACATATGATTAGTTGTCGTTTAGTTGATATAACCAGCTGTCGTTTACTTTTTTGTTATTGAGCTTGAATAGAAGTTTTTTTTTTAATTAACTGTTTCCCTGTTCCACCCACCTGCATTATATAGTCAAACACTTGAACGAAGCAGAAACGAAGTAAAAAATCAAATTTGATATGACATATTCATTTGCCCTTCCTCCTTCATTCAGTTCAATACAATAAAAATACGTAATTCATGTATTGTTCATCAAGAGATTAACAACTATGTGATCAGTTCAGAGTTGCTTACGGTCGTTGATCTTTTTCTTCAGTGGCAATCATAGTGCCCTGAAGGAGACTCGTGTATATATGTATATGTACGATATGTTCGACATTGAGTGTCATTTAATTTCAATTCTATAGACATATCATCATCATTGAGAAAAGCAATCAAGCATCGCTAATCATAATCTCAGGTAAAAACATCCGTAAGTTGAACAATGATGAATATCTTATTATTTTTTGTTTTCTTATATATAAATAAAGCAAAATGACTCATAATATTGATTAATTAATCGATGGGAACAAGACCGGATTTTTCAGCAAAACAAAAAAAAATAAAAAATGTTGGTGCGAACTAGAAAAATCTGCTGAATGGATTTTATATATTTAAAAGCAAAGTAGAATATAAGGATCATTATTTTTATATTTTCATCCAAATCAGTACATGATCAATTTGAAGAAAATATAAATCTTATTCTTCTTTGTAATCAATTGAATAAAAACTGATTTTTTTTTCTCTCTTTTCTCTTTAAATATATATGAATCGATATATTTTCTTCTCATGTTTTTCATTGGTCACTATTTACTTGTCTATCCTATCCCGTTATTCGCTTTTTCTCGTTTTTATATATTTGCATTGATATTATTGTTATTCCTTGTAAGAGAGAGAAGTAAGAGAAGAAGAAAAAGAAAAGAAAAAAAAAGATTAGATTATTCAAACGACTTTTTTTTTTTTATCAAACATAAATACTTTCAATGCGTTTATTATTAAATCAAACTGGTCAAATGCCAACAGCTTCGAAAGCATTTTCGGATCATGAAAGTGATGAATTTGATGAAGATGAAAATGATATGATAGTAGATTATGACGACCATCATAATCATCGATCAACAACAACATCATCATCATCACAAAAAAAATATAATAATCGTTCGATAATATCAAAACGAACTACAATTACAAATGGTCGAAAATCTAATTCAATTAAAAAACGATCAAATAATATTAAACGATCAGGCAAATCAATTCAATCATATGATAGTTTTGATACATTTGATATGGATGATATTAACCAATTAGATAATAATCAAAATGCTGGTCAACGTCATGCTGCTAATTTACGTGAAAGAAAACGTATGCAATCAATAAATGATGCTTTTGAAGGTTTACGTACACATATACCTGTCCATCCATATGAAAAACGTTTATCAAAAGTTGATACACTTCGTTTAGCTATTGATTATATAGCATTTCTTAATCGTTTATTAAATAGTACATCACAAACTGATTCAATTCATCCATTACCTCAACCATCTCATCGTTTTCGATCACATCCATCTCATCCTCATGGTAATAATTGTCCGGCATTAACAAAAAAGAAGATTATTTTGGATTGTACACCAATTACTAATGATGAAAATGATGAAGGTAAGACATATACATTATATATCTAACAATTAGTATAGACGAATTAAATTAATAAGCGTAAATAGATCAGACATATATTCTATAGCTCTTATTTAAGTAACCAGTCGGAATAAAGTATTCTTATTGATCAAAAAAAACAGATCGGTGAATTATTTTTTTTTTATCCGATATAACATGTGTATGTTTATTTAAATCGAAAAATTATTTGATATATTTTTTTATTATATTCCCATTAGATTTGTTCATGATGAATTTATTTATTTATTTAGTTTAATTATTGACATACATATGCATGATAAAAAAACATGATTCTTTCGTTTTTGTTAGAAAACAGTAGTTATTCTTTTTGTTAAGTTCTCTTTAGGGAATACTTAGAGGTTTTTTTTCTCCTCTTTTTCTATTGAGTTGACTTAAGGCAAGAAAAAAAACACATATATACATATATAAGATATTGCTAATCGAACACACTTGAACAGTGTGAATATGTCGATAATTTTATCATCATCATTTGTTTAAAAGTTTTGTTTGCTAACATAATGAATATGATGAATGTTTAAATATAAACAGATTGAAATAAAAAGGAAGCAAATAATTTAGTCGAAATAAAAAAAATGTATAAATGATGATGATCCAATATACACTTGAGAAAAAAATTAGTAACATAAAAATCAGCTGCCGGAGACAATGACAAGAAGAAAAAAAATGAAAAATAAAAATGTTTATTCTATCTTTTCCTAATGTAGACTAGACAAGTATCTATCGTTTCCACTTCAAATCCATTTATCATCATTTCAAGCTAATGAGAATTGTTTTCTCGTCTATATCCAAATAAAAGATGCTCTACTCAAAAATTTTCTCTCTTCCTATTGTCCCAGCTGGCCAGTGGTCGCGTGCCTCCGCCCATTTATCATATAAATATACGACAATCATTAGAAATCAGTCGGTCAAATTTTCTCTAGTCTTCAGATATACATTTGATCTTTTACTAGAGTGACACTAACCGATATAAGTAAATCATCACGTATCTCATTTAGATTTGATTTACTTTTTTTGTTGTTTCCAATAAAAATAAAAGAATATATGCCGCCTTCAATTAGTCATTAGTTGGTTTTTTTTTTTCTCTTATTCATTAGTTATTATTACATCATACTACCTAGTTCCTCTTGACTAATCGATGAGTGTATACCGCTATTTTGTTTGATATTATGTATGTTTTTTATTTTTCTCACAAATTAAAATGATACGATAGGGCAAAAAATCAAGTTGTCTATCCAATAACTTAAAAGAGTGAAAAGTACCTCATCATCTTGAATGATACTAACCGGTATCACAAAAAAAATAAGATGTGTTTATACTATGGATTATATTCTAATATTGCCTTTGGCTTGTTTATTTTTACCGTTGAATAGAATAAAACAAAAAAAATATATATATTCAATAAAATCGAATCAAAATTTTCTTTATCATATTATTTATATAAATTATTCATCTTTCTTTTTTTTATTGTGATTTATTAGAAGTTATATTGGGTCATTCTTTATCATGGCATGATGCATCAGTACATCATTTAATTCATCATTCTTCTATTATGGCACCTGGTTGTAATATATATCATTCGGATATTATTGTTATAACAGCAAATGTATGGATACCTGAAATACTTTCAACATCAAATACACTTCTTGTAACTACATCACCTTCATGTTCAACAATTCCAATTGGTATTTCAACAATAAATAATCGTTTATCTGCTTCTATTAATCATAGTGATGATAGTGATGATGATAATATTATTATTAATAATAATAATAATAATCATGAAAATGATAGAGAAAATATTAGTTCAACTGATTTAAATTCAAATCATTTACAACAAATTCCATCACAATGGGATATGTCAATCAATGGAAATGATTTTTTGCCTATTTATAATCATCATCATCTACAACAACAACAACAACAACAACAGACAACAATTTATGAAGATGATCATATATGGTATGAACGATTGAGATCGATGGCAACATCAATTGGTAGTGAACAGCAATCATCTTCCGATTCATCATCAAATGACATTCAACAACATCATCAATTATTCGATGTTTATTCTCAACATCTTCCACCACCAATGATGACTACAGTTAGTATTGATCCACATATGAATTATTATTCAACAAATCATGCTTTTGATCATTATCATCATTATCATCATATACCTGAATATCAGACAATGTTTTCATTTTAATTTTGTTTTGTTATATTAAAAAAAACGAAGACAAAAAAAAAAAAAAAAAGAAAAAAAAATTTGTAAAAGAGCAACGAATGTTGGATTTTTAGTTTAAATAAACTATTCAAATAATCATGTATATTATTAGAATTCAAAGCTTATTTGATCTTTAACAAAATGGATCAATATGAGTAGATATCAAAGGCGGAATAGAAACCGATTAGTAGTTTCGTATATTGTTTAGTAACCACGCCTTCGGCTTTTTTTCCATCTTATAATTGTATATTCATGTTTTACAGTAATAGATATACTTTGAACAATATCAATGATGAAAGGGAAGTAGACATAGACACGTGCTTATTCGATTTCTTGTCTTTTTCTTTTTCCTTCTACTAGTCAAGTCTTATCAACGAATGAAAAAGAGAACAGTTATCAGAACACTTCATCATATCAGTAAAATGGTGAGAAAAATAACAGCTTTAATACAAATTTATGTGTCGAACAAAAAAATATATATATTATACGTTGAGTACTTTTTTTTCTAAAAAAAAAAAAAAAAAAGAAAGTCAAGCCTGTCAAGGTCATATTGATAATAATATGTGATAGATTCTTTGGATATATATGATTTTCTTTGAACAAGTTGATTAATCTATTATGAAAAGAATTTATAAAAATAATAATATTTGAGATGAAAAAAAAATGAATTGATTTTCTTTCTCGTTTTTTCTTTTTTTTATTTTCGAAGAAAACATCAAAGATTAAATCTTTTCGAAGACTGTCAATTCAAAGCAAACAGAATTGCTTCAAGGCAATTACTGATAACGAAAGATTAAATAACTTGGATATATATTTGAATAAAGTTATTGACATAACGACGGAAATCGGAACAATATTCTCTCTTATTTTTTTTCTCACATTTTCTCGATCTATCTGTTTATTTAAATCATATTAACTATTTCTACTAATATACTCTTCGTAATATTTATATTTCTCTAGCAAAACCGGTGATGAGATTACATCGATATAAATTTTCATTCGGAAATGTTTATTGTATATGTAATATTTGATTTAAAAAAAAAAAAGGAAATTTTTAATCGTCATTGATTAATTTTATATTTTGAGATTCTTCTTCTGTTACTTATGTTAGAATTATTAATATAAAATAAAAAAAAATCAAATATATAATTGTATCGGAAATAATCAATGTCACTTGAAGGCAAGAACTGATAAGTTCTAGTTGTTTTTTTTATATCAATTGAGAAGAGTATTTCAATACAGGTTTGATTATAACTAGATTATTTATTCAAATATTTTTTGATTTATAAAGGCTAAAAAATTCTTTACTAAAAAAAGTGAGCGATTATATTGATTTTGTTAACAAAAAACCGAGATGAAGATATAATCATACAGACAGTAAACGACTATTATATGCAATATTAATATGACATAATCATTTTGAATATCGTTCATTTGAAATATAAAAAATAAAATTTATTTGACATAATCGAATAGAAGCATATGTAGAATATCGAAGATAATATTTCATAACAAAGGATTATGTAACTTGTATTCATTATAATAAAAACTGAAATGTTATTCTTTTCTTTTTCTTTTCCTCTTTCAATATATTCATATCGTTTTTTCTTTTGTAATTTTTATTCATTCTGTCAAGGTGTTCGTCTACATAGGTAATTTTTTTTTTTTACATTTCTTCACGTGCTTATTTGTGTACATAGACATCGATCAGGTGATGAGATTATATATATATATTATAATTTTCCTAGAAATTGAATTCAGTTTTGGAATTCGATGTTATTCATGTGATGGTAAAATAGATAAGAAAAAGAAACCGGATGATCCATGTTTAAATCCAGCAGAAAATGTTGGTGATGGTAATGTTAAAGAAATTGAATGTTTAAATACAAAACTTTGTTGGAAAGGTATAACAGGTGGAAAAATCAAACGTGGTTGTGGAGAAAAACGATGTGCTTTTATACCTGATATAAATATGGGTTCATTAATGAGTCAAACATGTTGTTCAAATGATTTATGTAATCGAACATCTTCAATAATATTATCTAAATGGATTATTTCTTCATTTAGTTTTTTAATATTTTTTTATTTTCAATTATTTTATTAAATAAAATTGAATCTACTTTTTTTTTTGTCTTATAGAAAATTTTATTTAGTGTCATGAACAACATTTTATATTTTTTCACATTTTCTTTTTTCTTTTATTTAATACATTACCTATACACCCGATGGCACTTGAGAGACATTTTAAAAATCACTTTTCTTTTTATTCGCCATCTTCCCCCTCTCTTTCTCTTTTTAACTACCTATTTCTCTCATTCCGTTCATGTTTGTCAAAATGCTACCCTCAATACGCACACACATACAAACATAAAGTGTATTATCACCAAGACAAAGACAAAGACATTGTGAATAGTGTTCGATTTACGACAACATAAACAATTTTATTAAAAAAAAGGAAAAATACTTCAACAGGTTGGTGATTCTATAGCTGATTACTTGTAACTAATGTATAATTGTTTTGGTCAAGATAGATATAGAACATTGGACTTGACTTTTTTTTTGAAATATTAGAAAATTTTACAAAATGTTTATTTTTTTTTTGTTTTACTTTAAAAAGAAAACGAAATTCAAATAGAAAAGTTTGCATTTAATTTTTATGAAAAAGACAAGCAATTCATGATCTGTTATTACATATGAATCAAATAAAAACATATCTGTGAAGTTTTTCTATGAGTAATAAGATGTTGTTAGTGTTTTTTCATGATATTTTATAGTTATAGGAGTTTTTTGTTTAGAATGAAAATGAGTCATTTAATAAAAACTTGTAGAATGTTGAAGAAAGACTCAAGTTCTATAGTGTGCTTCTATTCAATATCTTTTTAAGTTATTTTTATAAAAACTATATTGCGATAAATCATGTTTCCTGGGTGATAGTGATTGAAAAAAGAACGAGTAAAAATGAATTAGGAAAGAG
>JAJEKB010001248.1:0-24428 GCA_022393335.1 Macrotrachela quadricornifera | reverse complement strand
TGGTATTGAAGGTAATGCTGTACGTGTTGGAACACTTGATGATTTAATAAAACAATTTCGTCGTGCTGAATTTCGTCTTGTTCGTCGTCCACCTGATTATTTAGATAGTGCATCAACATTATTCTCAAGTAATATATCAACAACAAATGATCGTACATTAACAACAAAATCTCATCAACAACAAGAACGTCCAATAAAACAACCACAAGCTTTAACTGAATATCGTTTTAATGCTCCAACATTTCCAACTACACCATCACGTACATGTCGAGAACCAACAATTCATCAAGGACTTATTTATCAATATAGAACACGAGAACGTATTAATAATCCTGATTTACCATTATTAAATCAACGTTCAATTAATTCACCTGAACAACATCGACAACGATTAAATTCACTTATTATTCAAGAACGTCAACCAACAGCTATGAGTACACATGATAAACGAGTACAAGAATTACGTGAAAAAAGTTTAATGCGTACAGAAAAACAATTATGTGTTTGTAATAAATTAACTATTGTTGATCCATTTAATTCTAATTGTGAACAAACTGATTCTGCATTATCACAATTTCATCAATCTCAACAACAACAACAACAACAGCAGCAACCTTCAGTTAATTATATATTTCCACCTGTACGTCCATTTGGTTATTTTACAAAAAAACCTAATACAACAACAGATGATACACAACAATTATCATGGAGTCCACCACCTCCATTACGTACGAAAAAAAAATATGGAACAAAAAAAAAACAACAACAAAAAATTTCTAAACATTCATTAGATTCACTTGATAAAGTTGGAATTATTGAAACTAATGATGAAGATGATAATAATTCACAATTATTTGATAATACAATTAAATCAATGGTTAGTTTAACAGAGTTAGATAATGACATACATAATAAAACAATTAATATTAATTTAAATATAACTGGTGCTGTTATAGAAAATTCTGATGAACAATAATATCTTTCAATATTACAGCAAAAAAATTTATCTAAATATATATATTACATATGTAAAAGATCTTTTCTTTTTTTTTTTAAATTAAAATTTAGTAAGATGAACATCAAATGTGTGATTATTTTATTAATACATTAAAATAAAAGTGTTTATAAAGTTATTAATTCATTTATTTCTTATCATTGAGATGTATTTATCATTTATAAAAATCATTTCAATATGTACATATAGTAGATGGTGAGAGAGTTACAAATAACTCCCGAAGTCTAATTCTGTTGTAGAAGTTAGAAAAAAAGAATCTTTCAGACTTAATATTGTAAATTAATTACAGGAATTTCGAAAAATTCTTTTCATTTTTTTTAATATAACATATTTATTTTTCATAGTTATAATACGAAATAAACAAAAATTATTTTTCACATACTTTTTTAATAATTTATACCAAAAATTTAAATTTAGGGAAAAAAATTTTGGAGCTTTTTGAAGTCAAAGTTGGAAGTCGAGTTGAAAAGAACTTCTAGAATGGAGTTGGAATTAAAAAAAAATGACATTCTTTTTTTTGTATATACTCATCAATTTCTACAATAATCTTGTCTCAAATAACTTATGAACTATTGTTTATACATTCTGAAATGTATGTATTTTTGTATAATCCTAAATTAATATTATCTATTTTATTTCACATCTAATTTTTCACAATTAAATTAATGAACAACAAAGATACTTATATATATATTTAATAATAACAGTCAATTAATGATATAAACGAAGACAAATAAAATGAAAGACAAAACACAAAAAACAATGAAATAAAATAAAAATGTTTTAGATCATACATATAAGTTAAACATATAGATTTGTTTTCGTTTATGTTAATCGAGATACTTCATGATCAGATCTATAATAATAATACAAAAAAATATTTTAATTAATTTATTTTATTTTCTTACCCATAAACAACATCTTCATCTGAATCATTAATCATTGAAAATGTTGGATTATCACGAAATAATGAATCAATAGCAGCATTTTTTGCTGGTGAATAAACATATGCCATTGTATATAAATATAAATTAATAAGACTATAAAATGAAAGAAATTCTACAGAATTTTTATAACGTGATGCTAATTCTGGTACGAAATTTTCTTCAATAATGCCTGAACCAAATCGAAGTATTGTTATAACAATTGTTATTGATACAACACAAAGCATTAAAAGTGTTGTAAATTTTAAACGGATATCTAAATAAATAAATTATTCAAATAAAAAGTAATAAAAATCTTTGAAATATATATTTACCAAAATATGGCATATTACGAAGTTCACCAAATGCTCGAATAATAAGGAATAATAAATATAGAATATATAATATTCCAATAATATAAAAAAATATACGAAATATCTGAAGAAATATATCAAAAAAAAATTTTTATATTAAATTTTTTCTTTTAGTTTTTCATTTACAGTAAATTGTTTTATATCAATTGTCATATTATACATTGGATCTCGAAATTCTTGTACAATACGTGCTGATGATAGTACAATAGAAAATATCCAAAGAAAACTAACAAGAATTATTTTTGGTAAATAGAATGGAATAAATCGACGAACATTCTAAGAAGAAAAAAAGATTTTTATTTAAGAAATAAAAAATTGTAACAAACTTGACGAATTCCATGATAAACACTTAACCAAAAAAGTAATAATGTACAAAGAAATGTTGCTTGAAATATCCCATCAAGTATTAATGGAAAAGAACTATTTAATAAGAATGTTAATGGATAAAATGGATCTATGAAATGATATATTTTATATAATTAAATATAAATAATTTAATTTACTATTATAAAAAACGAGTAATATAAGAAGAAATATCATCCATCGTTGTTCTAATGACCAATCGAGAACTGAAAATTGACGCATTGATTTTGTAAAAAAACACTTTAATAAAAAAATAAAATAAAAATATTATTAATTAAATTTTAAATTTTCTTTCTTTTAAGAAATAATTACATACTGTAGTTACGATGGAACATATTAAGAAGAAAAACCGAAAAGCAAGTTCAAATTGAGTATATTTTGGATTGAATGTATTTAACTAAAAAAAAATGAAAAGAATAAAAAGTATTTATTCATTTTTTAAAAATAAAAAAGTATCTCACAAAAAATTGAACATTTTTTATTTTTTGTTGTTGTTGTTCTTCATTAATTCCATTAAGTTTTATTTCAAAATGATATATATTTTCATGTAAAAAACTTAAATGATATAAAATGAGTTGATTGCAAGCCTATATATATAAAATAAAGTTATCAATTAATATTCATTATTATACAAAAAAAAATCTAACACTTATAACCTAATCATTTCTGACTTTATCTATATTTCTAATATCAATATTATTAAAATTCAAGGTAATCAAACAAATTATTTTTCACCAATCAATTAATGAATCTTATCAAACATTAATTTCTATCAAAGGTCATACATACAACACAATTATAACGTCAGCGTTTTACACATTGACAACAAACAATTATAATTTCTCCGAATTATGACGATAATGTCAAGGATAATAATTAAATACTTTCGCGAAGTAAAGCAATCGTAATAGAATTACAACATATACAACGTATCCAATCAGCGCAAATCGAAATAAAAACGATCGTACATCTTGCAGAAATTAAAAAAAGAGTGGGAATATCAGACTTCGAGGGAAAAAAATAGAAAACAACTCAAGTATGAATTTATTTCGCAAATACGAAGAATTAAATTAGAAAACCTGCGAAACGAAAAACAAAATTGGACAATACAAAAGACAATTAGGAACAGCAAGATATATCTATCTTAACGTTTTCAAATATAAAGACAAATAAATAACATACAGACATACACAAATGGGAGATATAAAACAATAACAATAAATCGATAAAGATAAAATTGCCAAGTATATAAATTGATTTAGAAAGAAAAGGAGTTGATCAAGTATAAAATGTGTGTAAAATGATATGAACACGAAAAATCTCAGGTCGAAAAAAGAATGCGAGTCATTTATAACATTGGCTGATCTATCTATAATCGTAACAAGTGATGGAAATACTTGTTATCATTTTGTTTCTCTATTAAGTTTACTCATGCAGTAAACTGATCAGCCGGCAAATAAGTGTAAAATCGTAAAGGATCTAAACAAACGCGACTCGCACACCACCAGGACCAACACCACCCGAGCCAAAACCGCCCGGACCAAAACCTCCCGAACCACCGAAAGGACCCCCACCACCAACGGGAACAGCCAAAATAAGACCTCCACCTCCACCTCTAGGAATACCACCTAAACCGCCACAAATACCACCACCTAAACCGCCAAAACCACCACCTAAACCGCCAATACCACCACCTAAACCGCCACAAATACCACCACCTAAACCGCCAATACCAGCACTATAAATAGATAAAATGAAAATAATATAATTAGTCCATATTATTGACAGTTAATTACCCATATCCACCAAGACCTCCCATAGGAAATCCACCCATTCCACCCATCATTCCAAATCCACCACCATAAGCTCCCAATCTAGAAAATAGAAAAATATGTTAAGAAATATAAATATGAAATGAAAAAAGAATTTCATATTCAACATACCCGCCACCCATTGGCGGACACACTGGTCCCATGGGCATTGATGGCATGCATTGAGGTTGAGGTACTGGTACGGGAACAGGTATACATTGAACTGGACCAGGAACACACACTGGAACGGGACAAGGTTGCGGTGTTGGCACAGGACATGGTTGAGGAACAGGCACAGGTACACACTAGAAAGACATATGAAGAAAAAATATATAATTAGGGATTCTCAATCTTATTTTTAGTATTCAATGAAATGATTAATGAATTACTGAATAACTCACTTGAGGAGGACCTGGAACACAAACTGGTATTGGACACGGCTGAGGTACAGGAACAGGCTGTGGTACCGGACATGGTTGTGGAAAAGGTTGACAGCTAAAGAAGAAAGAAGTAAGTGTACTTGTATCAAATATTTTACTTACATTGGTTGGCAAACAATACGGTCGACAGGTACAGGAAATGGTACGGGGCATGGCTGAGGAACGGGTACTGGTACACACTACAAATATTAGAAGAAAAATTAGAAATAAATCAAAATTCTAAATTTTTAATCAAATAAAAACATTTTTGAGGAAAAATTAATTGGATCATAACTTAAATTTTACAGGATTTGTTGTTCTTTCAAAAAGAAAAAAACGATTCTTACTTGATCTATAAATTGTGGAACTGGAACTGGAACAGGACATGGCATTGGCTGTCTATACAAATGAATAAAACAAAAAAATGATCAGCAAGATTCTGATAATTTTCACAATGAAAAATGTTAACTCACGGTACAGGAACACATTCGCGTATAGGAACTGGAACAGGACAAGGTTGTGGCTGTGGCACTGGCACAGGAACGGGAAAAGGGCAAGGCTGTAGTTGTGGGATTGGTACGGGTACTGGCGTTGGAACTGGTTGTTGAATGACGCATGGTTGAGCACATGGATTCATACCTCCAAATGAACCACCACCAAATGAAAGACCTCCTCCAAATGAGTCACCGCCAAACGGAAGGCCACCTCCAAATGAACCACCGCCAAACGGAAGGCCACCTCCAAATGAACCACCTCCAAATGAACCACCACCAAATGAGCCACCACCACATGGAAGACCACCACCGAATGAACCACCACCAAATGAGGCACCACCAGAAAACGGAAGAGCACCAATCGGAGCAGCACCATATCCACCTAGTCCACCTCCAAATCCACCACCCATTCCACCACCCATTCCACCACAACCGAATCCGCCGAAAGACATTGTATTAACGCTAAAATTGTCAGAAAATGGATTAATTGGAGTCCAATTGCCTGCCAAGCCTGGGACAGCAAAATGTGCATCTTTGAAATCAGCACTGGTTTTGTAGCTGTCAATGCAGTGTAATTGTCTCGCACCAAAATCACCATCAAAATCACTACTAGGAAAGCCTTCTATTCCTCCAAACGATATTTTTTACAAGAGTTAAAACTACGCTAAAACCTAATACTAATCCTAAATTTAGGCCTACTTCTAAATCTGATATCACATCAAAATTTTGTTTCACTCAGTCGAATTCGAAACTGAATCTTTATGATCAGAAATTTGCAGCTCGCACACAGCCGCTAAAGTTCTGAATAATAAGATCATCACTAGAAACTGAAGATTAGGATGAGAAAAAACGCTGGAGCATTAACATTTTCTACTTTAAATCAGAAAACATTTCGTAGAGTACTCAACAGAAACATTACTATTTGAGAGAAATACATGCTGGCATTGGCTATATTTTGTTGAGTTGATGCATTATAAGTAGATTGATTATCACGAGCTAGTTGCTGCGATTTTTAGGATTGTTCATGACCAATTTGTTCATAATTATGTGACTTCTATTGTTGAATACCAAGATAATGTTTAACTTATAATAAATAACATTAATATTGTATAATTTTTCTAATTATTAGTAACATGTCTTATAGACACCACTATGGAGTACTGATATATTTACATTGTTCAAGCTTCCATACTGATTAACTATTATTTGTTGTTGATATTGTTCAACTTGAATGCAATATGGTATACTAATTATTTTATGTATGATTTCAATTGCTTCATACGATTTAAAAGCAATGTGTTCTTGAATACAAGGTGATGGTGTCTATGGGTCTTCAATGATTTCGTCTACCATTTAGATGACTGACAATGAATGTAAATATGTTCAAAAATAATTGGTTCTAATGTGAGAATTCAATGCCATATTTGTCCTATAGCAGCACTTGCCTAATCTGATAAACGAATATCTTTGTAACGAATACCTCTTTGATGGTATCTATAATATATTTCACCTGTTTTATTGTTATCCATTCCACTTTTACAATAAGATTCCCAATTACTTATAAAATCACCATAAGTCATATCACCATCATCATTTGCACTATATTATGCTTGATCATAATAATCATAGTTGCTGGCATTGAATTCTATCCTATCCTGCTTTTGAGATTGAGAAGCAGCTGGATAACATTTATAATTATATAAAATTGATAAAGCTGTAATTTATATCGTTCCTGAACCTTCTCCATAGCACTTGTGATCATCATCATCACTCACAGTATTTTGTATGACACTTACTACGTGCTCGCTGTTGTTCACTTGTTATCTGAATAATGATGTGTGTGTTGCCATTTGTGCTGTATTTTGATAATGGAAATCCTTTCTTGCGAATTTATTCAAAGTAATTGAACTTTATTTAATAAGAATGTATCTCAGAATATACGAAACGAATGGTAATATATATTACGCATTCAATTATTCTTAGCGAATGAGCATCTTATAATTTTTAATAAAAGCTGAATTCGATTCTCTTAACAACTAACAACATTAAAATTTATATGATCAATTTGATACGGTCTAAGGTTCTCTTTTCTTCTTTTTCTGTTCCCTGTATACATACAAATAAATAATTATCAAAAGATGATCTAAGCAAGATGATCCATTCTATGTGTTACTAATATTTATTGAAAATGATGGTGACGATAACGATGGTGACAATATAAGAAAAAGGATCGAGTGATAAGGAAAAACTACTAAAACAAAACTATAGTACTGAAAACGCTTACCGATATTTGAAGTTACGTGTTATATATTCTTAAGGACTATTAACGTGAATATGAAGCAAAGTGTTAAGAAGCTGTCGTATTTATACGACACTTAGTTCTTGACCGTGAACATCCTATTTTCCTTTGTTGACCCTGATCAATCTTTGAGTAATAAAGGCAAAAAACTTGGATTCGGGGAATGAAGGGCATTGATACATATCTTCGTTTATGTGGGTATATCAAGGTTTACGAATATAATTTAATGCATATAGATACACTTTTTTTTTATTCTGCTTGCTTTACTGATGCATGATAGCGAATAAGAATAACGAAGAACCTTCTTTCTCAAATAAAACGATACGTATGCAGTCACAAATTATATATATTACATTATTGATTGCATCAGTTTCCATTGCTATATAGAACGTACTCTGCTCGACCAAGCATATATACATATATGTACGGCTTTGAACGAGTGAATATGGAAGCTAACAACCATCAATATATATCCGAAGGTAACTGATATGACAATACGAAAGAATGAATATAATACGATTACACCAAGATGACGGTTATATAACTCGCAAACATTCATATATGAAAAGATATATGCACTCATTAATCTTTAAATAAAAGGATTCATCCTCGCATATAAATGCATAGATATTATACTTGATTTTAGCTATATTATTAATTTCTTATAAAATTAAGATTAAATTAGTAAATCAAGTAAATAACAATATTATTCATTATAGTTCAAATAATCAATAACAAATTCTAAATAATTTTATTAATTTTTCTTTTTTTTTATGAACAAATCGTTTACTATGGTATATTTTAGATACGAGCAATGTATTCAATAGCAAATAAATATTTACACCATACAGTTTGTCATAAAACTCGCTTATCTTAAATAATTTTATCTAATTAAACTATTTTGTTAACCTTAATGAATTATTTTTTTTTATTATTATAATAGGTATTATCATCAAGTATTTATTAATACAAATACATGTTACAAATATTCTTACAAGCTATCAGCTTTGAGTAAAATTTAAAAAAATCATTACAATCGATCTTTTTTTTTTCACTTGTTTTATTTTTTTTGTATTCTTCTATGCTTTATTTATTCGCATTATCGTTTATGTATACAACAACAGTCAAAGATATAAATGATTTGAAGTTTAGATTAACAAAAAGATTGAAATAATAAGAAGAAAAGATCCTGCATAATATTTCTATATTTGAAAAATTTGCAAAAAGCTGTTGGTTTTCCATTACACTCAAAGCCAATACTATTGAAGTATATTTTTAGCATTTGTCTATATTAATAAAACCTTGGCAATAATATTCATTACAAGAAAAATAAAACATAATTGATTAAATTCAATAAAATAGTTGAACTTAGTAAAATTATTTTTATACAAGGAATTTTGTCAGATGTACTGTACAAAACATTTTATAAATTTGAAAATATATCTATCAATAAATATAAATTAATTTTGTCAATTTAGATAATTTTTATATTTTTATGTCTATATATGATCAATATAAGATATTAAAAAGGTTATTTTTGTCATATATATTTGATGTGTTAAAAACATAATCATTCTTTTTTTCTCAAACTAAAGAAAAAAAAAAAGTTTCATCGTGCACATCAGAAGGACGTGAAGGAATACGAAAAAAACACACAAATATATTCAAAACAACGCATTATTTCTTATTTATTGCAAAACTAGTCATGCACGAGTGATTGTCGTAAACAATAACAGGTATTTATTTATCTTATTAAAGGATAAGTTATTTTTTCACAAACTATACGTGTATATAAGGCATATTTTTCTTTTCAAATTCATATTATTCAATGGCGTTTATACATAGTGGTTGTACTTGTTGTGATTGTTGTTCTAGTTATACAACATTTTCACCATATTGCAATCAACCACTACTCTATGATGGAAATTATCAATCACGAGTTTATCAAGAAGTTTATTATGCGCCTGAACCACCAGCACAAGTTGAAGTTGTACGACAACGTTTACCTGCTCCACCACCTGATGTGATCGAGCGAGTTGTTGTTGTTCCTCAACCAAAAAAATACGTTTATCAAGTTGTTGAAGTACCTTCAAAACCACCACCAATCGTTAAACAACGTGTTGTTCATCAACCTCCTAATGCACCAGTATGTGGTGGTACTTATCATGTTCATACATCATGTCCTTCAAATGTTGTATCACCAGGAATAGTACGATCTACATCAGCTATTCAAACATCACCTAGTTACGTTCATACATCTACTATTTAAGGAACACCAATAACCTTATAACCTTATCATAGTATTTCTATCTAAAAACCTTGTCTTATATTTTACTACTAACTTGTTTTTGACAGTGAATAGTGCGTAGACGATCATAGATTTTTGCACTTGATAATAAATTTGGATTGCTTACAGAAATAGTGACATTGGTTGATAGACGAAATTCCTCTTCAATAAATAATTTCGAAATAAATAAATAAAAAATAATTTTTTATTTTACCATTTATATCAGTTGTTGCTTTCATAGTTAACCAAAGACGTTGATGAAATTTATCAAGATAACTGGAATTAAGTATATACGGGCCGGACTAAATAAAACAAAAAGAAAAAAAAAAGAATGAAATTTTTAAATAAAAATTCTATATACTATTTGTTTTTGTTGATTTTCGGATTTATAATCATCTGATTGAATAATGGAAGGACCAGCAATACCAATTAATATATTGATAAATAAACAGATAAAGAAAGTAGCAAAAACAGCTACAAATTGACGTTTATGTAATGCATATAAACGCATTTGTACAGATCTAAATGAATTTAATTTATAAATTTTGTTTTTATTCTTCAAAAAGATTCTATTATTAAATTTTACGAGAGAAAAAAAAACAAAACAAACTAAACTTTTATATTTACCTTTCAATTTCTGCTGTTTCACCCATTTTCTTTTTAAAAATAAAATCAGATCTAAAACTTTAAAACAAAAAATTAATCTATAATCACATAAATCTTTATTTCTTTTGATAATAAACAAAAAAGTAAATCAAAAAATATAAAAATAAAAAAATAAATTTTGTTCCTTAAAGTTTACTGCGTTGAACTAAATCATCTTTAATCCATTCCGGTATTAAAAATGTATGTTTATTGGTATGTATTACTTTATTAATTGCTTCATAAACCTAAAATATAAATTAAAAAAAAATAGAAACAATTAAATTATTTTAATTAACCTTTCCATCGTTAACACCTAAAACTGAATTAAGTATATGATCTGGTGGTGCAAATACATCAACTAATGCTACAGCTTCATTTCGTAAATTATCACATAAATCAATTAAATTATTTTGCATCCACATATTTATTAAATTATTTTTAAAATAATTTCCTTCAATTAATAAATTGAAATTTTCTTCAAGAAATTTTAATATATAAACAATTAATAATTTATCAAGAACTTTTTTACATTTATCGTCCATATCTTCATGTGTTTCAATATATTTTAAAAATCGAAAAATAGCTGTATGCTAAGAAGAAAACAAAACAAAAATTTTCGTTTTTTTTTTATTAGAAATTGTTTTTTTTACTTGAATGTAAATAATTGATAATGTTCGAAGATGATAAACTTGTGTTGTATTTTTTAAATCAAATGATGATATACCTTTTCCTAACATTAAATTATCAATTTTTCGAACTGATTTATCAAGAATATAACATAATAACCATTCGACAGCATTGAGTAAGTCTATAAAATATTTCTATATATATATATAAATTAATGAACGATTAATTCGTCACATATAAAAAAAATGAGAGTAAAGTAGTAATTAAATTAAACTATATAACGTAACCTGCTATTGATGTTTTTTCTATAGATCTATTAAATTTATCTGACTAAAAGAAAATGAATTTTAAAATTATTCTAGATTCTTAAATAAATACTGTATTTGAGTATAAGAAGTATGCTATACTTGCAAATGAATAAGACTAAGATTCTATGCGAAATTTAAGATGATTTATCTCACAATGTTTTTCTTAAAATCAGCCTACAAGTGAATAATTGCATACTCAGTAAATAAAATCTAGAAATCGTTTTTATTTTTCAGTAGTGATCTATAGTATAATTTATCTGCTCCTATTTTTGAAAGCAATATTTTGGTTTTTTTCTACATTACTTTCAAACGAGTCCTTCCTATTCATGAGGTAGTATTGAGAATTAATGCGAAACTGTTACTATTTCACTCTCATACTCTCTTTCTCTAATTTTTCTGTATATGTGACGATATGTTCTCAGCAATATCTCATTGCAACGAATTGACATAATATTATATAAATTTTTAACCTTTTAGATGACATTCAGACGTAATTGTACAATGATTATCTCGAAGAATAGTTTTCATTTTTGTTATAAAAAGAATACTTTCAAATGGACTATTAATTGATGAACCTATATGGAAAATAAAAATATTATTTAAATAAAATCTCTTTTTGTTTTCTCCTTATTTTAAGTTACCATTTATATACATATCTTCATAACTTGATAAAATATAATTTGATGCTTGTTGTAATAAAACATTGTTATCACCTTCAAATGTACATGATGGATCATTATCATTTCGAATATTACCAAAACCAGTTGCTAGATAATAAATATATTTTTATTTTTATATAAAAAATTCTTTTTTTTTTTACCATATAAATAACCATGACCACCACAAGCTTCTCGACATTCTTGAGATGCTTTTTGTGTATTCCATGTGCATATTGCTTTACATGTACATGATAAAGCATGAAGTTCTCTACCCATATATGCAAGTAAATCTTGATCATCGTCATCACGTGACATTGATATAGCATAAAATTCAGCTAAATTATCAAATACTGATAATGCTAAATGTCTATAAATATATAGTGATGCAACTATTGGAATTAAACGCCAATTCTTAAATAAAAATAAATATTTTTTTTCTTTTCTTTTATTTTTTTTTAAAATTTAAATAAATACTTGAGTTTGATATTCAATTACAGGTATTTCTATACCAGGTGATGGTCCAAATTGTTTTCGAATACATGAATATCGAATAGCAATTGTACAACAATTAATTAATAAACCAATTGCTAAACTACTGATACCAACACGACCTGATGAAAGTGCACCGAGACTTGCACCAAATCGTTTACTTAATGTCTAAAATAAAATAATGTTTGCTTTTTTTTAGAGAGAATACAATTCAGTAACACAAATAGTGAAATTAATATTGATTTCTATTTAAAAATAAAAGTTATGTTTTGATTACTAATACTTTTAAGAGAAAGTGATTCAACAATTAAGATTATATTGACTGATGGAATTTTGACTTGATATTCTCGTCATATATGAGTCTCTCATGTCTTTAGAAATTTACACGCAAGAAGAATATACAGTTGAAACTTTATCATTTAATACTTAGTCGAAATGAAATTCCATAAAATATCTTTAATTCAAGAAGAAATAGCTATCGAATCTGGTTTTTTTTCGGAATATTTTTTATCTTCAATTGGTATTACTTATCGGATCGAAAGTGTTGAATCACTTTAGACGGTTTCATTGTTAGCTATTGATCTCTAAATATTTACATTTTTTTATATCAATGAAATCTCTTATAAACTATGGAATGTATTTTGATAAAATCGAGAAAATATAATGTATAGTTTAAAAGAAAGATTTTTCTTATTTGTTTTATATAATCTAACTTTAAAAGACTATTTCCTTTTGTTCAATATATTCTCTTTATTTAATCAATTTTAATATTAATCTATAAAATAAATATAATAATTACTTTAAATTGAGTTTTATAAGTTCCATCAGGTAAAACATCACCATGTTTATTAAGTAAATTTTCTCTTGGAATTCGATAATTATGAAAAACTAAGAAACTAAAATTTTAATTCATTTTATATATACATATATAATAAATAGATTAAATTCATACCCATTATCAAGACCATTCCATCCACATTTAGCTCCAATATCACCAGCTTCAACACCATCATATGTTTTATATGTTAAAGGATCACTTTAATAAAATAATAAAAATAAAAATTTCTTTTTTTCAAAAATAAATATTTACCGAATTGGTACAACAAATGGATGAAGACCATAACAAGTATTGTTTGTATAAAGTTGTGCATAAACAACAGCATGTGTTGCTTGATAACCTAAATTACTAAAAAAAATGAAAATATTTCTTTGTATTTCAATATGAAAAAGAATAATAATAACTCACCCAACCCAAAATTTCATTGCTTCAATATCAGGTGTATTTAAAACAAATTGCTATTATAAATAGTATTTAAAACAAAAATTTTATTTCATTTAAAGCTCAATCTTTACTTGAGTTGATGGATCATAGGTTGCAGTTGTTCGCATTTCTTTTGTATTACTTCCATGTGCTAATTCAGTTAATGCAAAACAACCAAATATCTAATTTAATAATTAATTTCAAACAAAAAAAAGAAGAATTTTTTATTACTTGATGATTTTGATCCAAATTTAATATATATTCATGCCGTTGTGTACCTAATGTACGAATTGTTTCACGAAATACTGTCATTGAAAGTGCATATTTTGCATGACATGATGAATCATACATAGCTAAACATTGTTCAAGAATAATTTTATGTCGTGGATTATCAAACATTTCATCATCGGTTAATAAATTTGCTTTTATTAATTCTTTACAACGAAGATATGTTAAACGTTTATATTCATGAATTGATATTGGAAATTGTGGTTGACGAAATATTGGTTTCGAATTTAATATTGACCAAATTTTATTCTAATAATAGAAAATAAGATATAAGAAAAATAGAACATTTTTTTTAATTAATTTTTTCTTATACTCGATAAGCTTGTGATGATTCATCGTCAAATATATTTCGCATACGTTTAGGACAAAACGATGCTCGGCTACGATATTCATCAAGCATGATAAGACGTATTCGATGATGAATGATTATATGAAAACTAAGTAGTATTATGTTATGACAAAATATCTTATTGGAATATTTTTTATAACAAATCAAATTTTATTTTTAATAAAAAATTAATATATTAAAAAAAATTTATTTTAAATAAATTTTTTGAAAATTTTAAATAGATTATTAATTTTATCAAAGATGGCGCTAGTATTAATTATTAAAGATATTTATAACAGATTTTTTCAAGTGGAAGTACGTACTAAGGCCAGGACGTGAACTTATGATTTGAGTACTTGTGATTTTGGATAAACAATTTTGAGTATTATGTTATATTTTATGTAATATTCTTTCAAAACTTTCATTTTAAATTTAAATATTAGAAAAATTCGATAAGCTGTCAATTAAATATTTTGTCTGATATAAAGAGATTAATCAATTTTCTTTAAAATATAAGAGTCATAATACATATAGAAGCATTATTGTCTATAATCTCGTTATTGATAAAAATATATTTTAAATTTTCAATATATATTCTACTCTGCTTTATTCTATAAATATATTATGATTGAATAAATGGTCGATGCTTGTTAAATGAGCCATTAAAAATTTCGATTTTCATGCCACAAAATCGCATTGAAAGTTTGCATAGGTTTCTTTCAATATATGAAGTCTATCGAATACATTTCTTTTCTATTTAAAAAAAAAAGTATGATAAGTTAATTATAAGAGATTTGAAAAACTAAAGTCTCATTCTTAATAACATTTGTCCAAATTCATATTTCAACAATTTTTGACAAATCGTTATAAACAACTATCATATTTATATTTACTTGCACAGCTTGTTCGTTTTTCTTATGCTATATAATAAATTTTTTTATTATTCTAATCATTTACAAAACCTTGATAACTAAATATTGAATATGGATTGGAATAAATCGACATTCGACCTTCCAGTAGTTTATTCATATTTCTCATAATAAAATAAAAGAAACATACAATGTAACATTAGGTTTTTTTTTAGTAATTTATTTGTTTCATTATGACAACGTTTTAGGTAATAAAAATGGTATGTCTCCAACTCGCTGAAACCACTTTTTGGTCATGAAAGACGTTCAATGGTGAAGGTAAGGACAAGAATGAGTTGTCCTTTTCATGCTTAACACGCCTCTATAAGAATTAAATAGCTCGTGTAATCTAAAGTGTCTGACGAAGCTTTTAACGAAATGCTACTTAGCAAAGAGGATTACGATCGTATTAATCTTTTTATTAAAAATTTCATTTTAATAACTACACAAACAACATTAATATAAAAAAAACACCAAAAGCAAAAATTAAATCTAAACAATAAAATCAAAAAAGATTCAATAGGAATTAATTCTCTATAGAAATATATATATATATAATGACTATCTGTGTGCATAAATGATTTTCTGAAGAAAAAAACGAGTGTAAAGGAAAATGAAAGGATCACAGTATTATTAAGACAAAAAAAACGAGAAACAGATATATGTAATATTTAATTATTTTATTTTGGTGTTAATAATCGTGCTTTTTCAACTTCTTCTTCTAATAATTTTTGTTCTTTACTTCTTTTAAATGTTCGACGAAACCAATTTTGAAAACGTTTAGTAACATGTTTATAACCAAGACCATCAGGTGCACCACCTTTTCTTGCATCACTAACAGCCCATAATTCATTTGCATGACGACGTTCAATTGCTTGTACAACACAACCACCACGAAAACTTGATATTGTATGACCTCTTGCTAACAGACCATGTACAACATTCTATATATAGATAAATATATAAAAAAAAAAAAGAAGATTAATAAATAAATGGAAAAAAAAATAAATTACTTACCACAGGAAAACGTTTTTCTAATTCAACTTCCATTGGAATAAGTTGTTGATGTAAACGTGGCATATCAACAGCATCACGAATACTTTTTCCAAGCCATAAATTATAAATAGCTACTTGAGCAACAGATGATATTATTCTACTACCACCTGAACCACCAGCTATAAATATAACTTCACCACTTGAATCAGTAACAATAATTGGACTCATTGATGACATTGGTCGTTTAACTAATATTTAAAAAAGAAAATAATTGTTTCTTTTCTAATTTCTTATTTTAGAAATATTTTATTTACAAGGTTTTATAAAATTAGCTGGACTTGCAGCATAACCATAATAATTAGATAAACCTGGTTGAGAAAAATCATCCATTTGATTATTATAAATAATACCTTAAAAAAAAAGAAGATTAATTAAATAAAACGAAAAAAAAAACTTTGTTTTTCTTTATAAATAAATATTTACCTGTATTTTGTCCATAAACAAAAGCACCAAAACTAAAATAATATATAATTTAATTTATTTTTTTTTATAATAAATAATTAAATATACTCAGTATTGATTGTACTTGTAACAGCAACTGCATTTCCAGCTGCATCAATAACCGAACAATGGCTTGTTCCATGATCTTTATTAAAAATTATTTAATAAGAAAATAATTTTTTTTTTGAATACCTGTTTGAGGTTCAAACCTAGGTTCATAATACTCAAGTGGTTGTGTTTTATCTTCTTTGATTTTTTCCCGAATTTCTTCAGCATATTCAGGAGATAAAATTTTATTTAATAACTAAATAAAATTTATTTATTTTAAAAAAACTACAATAATTTTTTTTTCTCAATTAATACTTGTTCGATGTCAGCATTCTTTTCTGTTTGAGAATCATATTCATCTCCCATAGCTGATCGTTTACCATATGCAAATTTAAATAATTCATTAATTATATGATAAAATCTCACTTGTTTTTCATCACTATCTAATGAATGTGGTGTTAAACCATAACCTAAATTATTTATTTTATTTATTTATGCTTTTTTTTTATTTTCTTTTCCTTACCATCCATTACTTTAAGAATAAGAAGAGTTATAGCTGAACTAGCTGGTGGTGGAACACCATAAGCTGTATAACTGCCACCTAATGTAACTTGAATAGCTGGTTTAGTTCTTGCATGATAAGTTTCTAAATCATATCGATTAATAATTCCTCCATGTTCTTGTATTTCTTCACAAATTGCATCAGATAAAACTCCTTCATAAAAAGCACTAGGTCCTTGTTCGGCAATAATTGAAAGTGTTTTTCCAAGACGTGGTCGATAGATAATATCACCTAAACCATAAACATGATCTGAATCACCTTTAAAAAATACTCGTCTAAAATAATAAATAGAAGAAAAAATATTAGATTTTTTTTTTTTCTTTAAATTATTAACCTCAATGATCGTTCTTCCAATAATTTATCTTTACATTTAAGTATAGTAAAAGCTAGTGCTTTTCGTATTGCAAAACCTTCATTACACATATCAATTGCTGGTTTAAATAAAACTGACCATGGTAATTTTCCGTAACGTTTATGAGCTTTCCAAAAACCAGCTACTTCACCTGGAATACCAATAGCTAAACCACCTGAAAAAACCGAAAAAAAAAATCAAAAATTTGATTAATTTTTAAAGATCTTTTATTAAATATTTATCATAAGTAGATGATGGTGGTGGATTTCCATCAATAAACATCCTTTGATGAGCACTTGATGGTGCTGCTTCACGTGCGTCAATAGCAACACATTCTTTACGTTCACTAAAATATATAAATAATATTGGAAAAAAATTAAAAAAAAAATTCATTTTATTACAAATCATAAATATTCATAAGAAAACCGCCACCAATTCCAGTTGAATGACAATTATGTACACCAACACAAAGAAGTACAGCAATAGCAGCATCAACTGCTGAACCACCTAAATTTAAAATACGTCTAAAAAAAGAATTTCAAAAATAATTTAATTAGTATAGATAGAAAATTTTTGTTTAAATGTTTACCTTCCAACTTTTGATGCTTCATCAGAATCTGAAGCAACAGCTCCATGTTTACATCTCATAAATGATGATTCACCTTCGAAACCATAATTTTCTACACCAGGTAAATCAATTTGAAATCCTAAATAAATTAATTAGTAAAAATAATTTTAATATTAATATATAAATTATACTTGGAGGAGAAACATCAGCAGCATGAGTTGTTGGTGATAATGAAAATAAACGAACATGTTTATTATAAATTCTAATCTTATAAAAAAAGAAAGAAACATTGAATTATTTTTTTTTCTTTTTAAAACCTATATAAAAAAGAAAATTTTATATTTACTTTAGTAAAAAGCCGTTTGGTTGCCATAGAAAGAGGATATTTATTAAGTAATACTATATTAGACATTATAAATTATATTATTCTATATTAAACAAATAAAATCAATATAAATACATTTATTATCAATTAAATAGAAGAAGAAAAAAAAACGAATAGAATAGAAAAAGGTGTTAACAGAATCTTATTGTTCTCCTATTTTGTATTTTTATACATAGTATTTTCCCTTCCTCTTTTTCTCTATCCTCACATTTACTGGAATTTGCTTCGATATATATGTGTGTGATTATCGTTCCAATAGCGAAAACATTCTTTGTTTTGACACGTTGTCCACGAAGGCTGATTGTTTCTCATATTCTATGTTTTTTTTCTTTTTTTCTTCTGCCTTTTCTTCGCACAATACTCAGCATGTTTGTTCTTTTGCTCACCATTTTTCAGCTTACCCCAATCATAACAATTTATTGTTTATAGCTGAGTTCTTTTTTTTTGTTACTGATCGATTCAAGGAAAGAAGAAAATAAATAAAGTTGACAAAAAATAAGAAATATAATTATTTTCTTATTATGCAAAGTTCTTTTCACTTTTGAATTATGATTTCAAATGATAAAAAAGAATAGTAATAAAATATTCTTAAAAGATATTTTTTTTAATATTAAAATGACCTTGAAAATGAAAATAAATAAGATTTTTATTTATTTTATACATGACGGAAATAACTTGTAACTATTCTTATAATTGAACACAAGAGAAAATAAATATAACATTTTAGATTTATAACAGACGTTGCCAGGATATGAATTAATTATGAGAATAGCTATATTCATATATATTGCTATCTATTCACTTGTCACTTATAAATAATAATCCATGTGATGATAGATGACGAGACTTTTTCTTTTTCTTTTTACTTATTCACCAACAGGAAGTAAAAGAACTAATAAGACTAAAACGCAGAATATGCGGATGTAAACTACAGTCGAAGTTGATCCACATTTCATAAACATGCTATGACAGCAATCAAATTATATCCTGTCTTAGATTTAAAAAAAAAAGCTAATTTATTTAACAATAAATAATTACGATGAAAAATATCAATAGATTTCGTAATAAATCTTTTAACTTTATGGTTTTTATATATGAAAATTCTTTTTTTCTGTAAAGAATGATCTTTAATTCAATTATAAAATCTTATAAAACTATTAATAGATCATTTATTTAATACTATTTATATCCTTTAGAAAACATGATTATCTTGATTTGATCATGTTAAATATATATATTACCGTATTGTTTTAAATAATACTGATATTTATATAAGTACTCTTATTCATGCTTAATACCTATGTGCAATGATTAGAGTTAATTTATTCACTCTACTAATTTTTTTTTGTTTGATATTTCTTAGAAAAAGAAAATTTAATTTGTTTTTAAAGTATAGCTCACGCAAAGGTTCTAGAAAAATATATCCGTATGAATAAATGCTATGAAGAATTAGTGATGTCATCAGTAGAGTTTATTTATCTTATGAGATCGACTTACATAGAGCATTCTATTAGAAAATATAGACAACCATTATATACGCTCTTAGTACTATTATCAAAAGAATGTACGATGATAAAATGTTAACATAAATATATTTAATTGAATTATTGGAGTTTTGTTCGCATACAAAAATTTCATAGAATGAAAACATGAATTTATTGTATTATTAATAAGTTAAAAATTCTTCATTAATTTTGTTGTTGTTTCTATTGTACGTGATGATAAATTAACCTGTTACTTACTTTTTAAATTAGAAAATCATGACTTTAAACATATTTATATTATCTTTCAAATCTCTTATTTGTACTCTGTTTATAGATAATTATGATTAACCAAAGACATGAACATAATATATGAAGAAAGTTTAGCCAAGGTCAGTCGGTTCTCGTAAATCATAAGATACATAATCAATAACTATTTACTAATTCTAAACGTATTAAAAATATAAAAAACATTTTGTATCATCAAATTTAGGAAAAATTTAGTTTAATTCAATATATCTTCAGTCGTTAGCGATATGATAGAATGTAGAAATCTCTCTACAGATGATTATTCATTTACCATGAAATTTTAGATAATGAATTTATCTAAAAAGATTTTTTAAAAAGATCTGATTATTTGGCAGAAATTTTTTCAAACGACTAAGTTAGTTTAAATGATTGTGTACAATAATAAATATTCATCGAAGGTATTTGAATAAGAGTGAATCAATATATCTAGTGCGTATTTAAACAGAATATTATGAGAATATAATTGTAAAAGAAAACATTTATTCGTTAAATGTAAAAAAAAATGTCTAGAATATATATTATGTAATATAATATTGAGTATTTATAAGACATGAATAGTTTTTTTTTTCAATATTATATTTTCTTCCTGAATTTTCTCATCAATTTGCATGAGAAAAATGACGTCATCATTTGTCATTATATAAAAGACTCCTGATTCAAGTAGATGAAGAATTAAAACAGAAATAATAAAGAGAATTTAATGAAATATTAATAACATAAATAAAAAATATTATTCTTAAATTTTTTAAAGTGAAAAATAGCATTATTTTCTTTTAGATATTTCCCTGTAATATTTCATTCTTTTATCTTTTCTATTTTTAAAAATTTGAAACTATTATTAGTTAATCTTATAAAATATATTCTAAGAATTTGTTTTTCATTAATTTAATTCTGAAAAATACTATACAATGATTTAACTTGAATTTATTCAACGATAAATAATTAATTTATTGTCAATATACAAATTAGTAAAATTGGTCGTGATTAAATCAATTAATATAAAGTTGAGTATTATTTTCAAGTTTTCAAAGTAAAGAAGTGAATATTTAGCATACAACATTACCTTATATTTAAAAAAATTATTTTTTAAGGAAAATAAACATTAATTTGTAAAGTTGGTTGGATATTCTAAGTACGTGAAAATAAATAATATAATTGACTTGTACATTTGAAATATAATTTAAAGAAACATAGGCGATAAATGATATGTATAAATATACATAACATGAATTATTTATCATAATTATGTGATTTGATTTCAATTCAATCATAAATATTGCATCATTAATGTATGTGATTTAAATAAAAAAATATTGAAATATTTAAAACAAAAGTGAAGATAAATATACATTAAAAAAGGTATCAAGTATTTTCTAATGTTAACAAAAAAATAAATACTCATATGTTAGATAATATTTATAAAGTATTGATTTTCTTTCTGACTTTCACATCAACAATTGTCTGTAATTAAAAAAAAAAGTTACTGGTATATTATTCTCATATTCTTATCATTAGAATGAAATTAATATGAAAGCACGATGTTTTACTCATATAAGAGGTACTTCAATCGGCAACATAAATTGATCCTATGTCACTTTTTCAAATAATTTATTGATATGTAATAAATATTAATAAAATTTACAAATTAGTAGTTAAAATAATTTCAAAATTCATCATGTTTCCATTCAATAGAAATAAATCTTTTGCAAAATTTTTGTATCGATTTATATAGTAATAAATATTCTATAGCTCATATATGCTGTATTTAGAGTCTTAATCATCTTCAAAAAAAACACTAAATTTTTTAATTTTTACTATCGTAGTACGAAAGACTGTCGCGTGTATGTTATACTATCTGTAGGACAAAGAAGAAAAATAGTTTTATTTCAACATATGTTTATCAAAGAGGATGTTGAAATCAACATGTATTCTACTACTTTAAAATCATATTTTAGTTATTGAAAAATTAATAAAATAATACATAATTGTATTGTTGAAATTGTTTTGATCTCATATTTTTCTAATTGTTATTAGTATTAAGTTGATGTAATAATTTGACAACGTTAGAAAGACTTAACTTTCGTTGAAGAATGAATCATAGCACATTTTGGAATTTTCATTTTTCTTTTCTTCATTATTTGTCTATTATGATTCATAAAGATAAAACTCCTGATTTCATTTGTTGTTTCATTATTATTTAAATATAGGGAAAAAAAAGTCAAAGTCGACAGACAAATATTTCACAAATTAAAATGTTTACAAAAACAAATACAAATGATCTGGCATGTTGTTTATGTGGACAAATTTATACAGATCCAATTCTACTTTCTTCATGTGGTCATTCATTTGATCGTCAATGTATTCTTCGATATACTAATTGTCCAATAGAACATTGTAATGCTCCTATATTTGAAAATTCTTTATTACCAAATATTTTTGTTAAAAATCTTATTGATAATTATTATCAATCAATAAAATATACTTATGAAATATTTTTACTTGATACAAGTACATCAATGTGGTATTCAGATTCTTATTTTGGTTTACTTGGTACAGGACGATTTCAAATGTCTATTAAATTTTTAACAGAAATTTTTCAACAAAGGTAAATATATATATATATATTTTTAAAACAAATTAAATTTTTTATTTATTAGATGGAATTCAACTACAAATAAAGTTTCATTAGTTACATTTGATACAAATCCATTAGAACAATTTTCATTTGAAACTATTCGACAGCATCATTTAGAAAGTTTACAAAAACTTCAACCAAATGGTTCATATACCATTTTATTTGATGCAATTAGATTTTGTTTAGAAAAATTTGAAAAATTAAATCAAATAATTACTTATCGTCCTGCACAATGTCTCTATATTCTTACTGATGGTGGAGATAATTTTAGTTCAAGTGGAAATCAAAAACATTATATTGATTATATTAAAAAACATACTAAAAAATTAAATATTATTGGTCATATTATTCAAGTTGGTGATAAAAATATACTCAGAACAAAATCTCTTTGTGATGAAATAGATTATCATTTTCATCATTTTAATAATGGTAATACATCACAATATATTAATTCATTTTTATTATCATCAAATCATTATACAGAAAATTTTAATCAAAAAATGACTACATTACCTAATCCTTGTACAACACCTATTCAATCTATTTTAAATCAAAGCAAAATTGGTGTTTTAACCTAGGATATTTATATGAATGTAATTCTCAAGATTTTAGATTTTTTTTTTTAAAAAAATATATATTTTTATTTTATTGTTATAATAAAATTTGATACACAAATTTTTTTTCAAAACTAAAACAAGTATATTAAATCTATACAATTAAAATTTTAGAATCATTATCTCATTTGGTTTATGTGTTAAATTAAAACTTAGTCTTTGTACACTGATCTTACGTATATAAGATGCCATTGCTTGAACATCATATTGATTATCACTATTAATGTTCATTAATCTTTGTTGTTCTTCAATAAGTAATTGTTTAAGAAATGATTTTCTAAAAATAACAATTGCTGGATTTTGAATAAGAAAAACAGCTAATCTCCATTTTCGAATATATTTCGATGCTTTAGGTTTTAGCATAGTATCCTTTTTTTGCTCTGTTGAATCATTAAAGTTAATATAATTTAATGCATATTGTTTTCTTCTAAGTTCATTTAATAAATGTGAAGCAAATACTAACATAATTGGATGTCGAT
>JAJEKB010001245.1:0-35330 GCA_022393335.1 Macrotrachela quadricornifera | reverse complement strand
GGCAAGCAGTCGAAACATCAATTCAAACATTTAATAAAACTCGTCGATTGAATATGAGTTTTAAAAAAACTACAACAAGTAAAAAAAAAATAAATAACATTTATTTATTTATTTTTATTTTAACAAAAAAGAAAAATAATTATAAAATATTGTTATATATATATATACATATTATTTACAGAAAATACCACAACTGCTCATCCAATATCAAGACCAACTTGTTCGATAAGAGAATTAATGAATAAAACAAATTTTTCAAAAGAACAAATTTGTCATCTTTATCGAACATTTAAACAAGTAAATTCTTATTTTAGTTTTTTTGTTGGTGTTGTTGTTTTCATTACAATTCCAAATAGGATAGTCCATCAGGTCAAGTAAGCAAAGAACATTTTGCTTCAGTTTTTGCAACATTATTTCCAACTGGTGGTATGTGTATTATATACACATATACATATTGAAAAAAATAAATGAATAAATTTTTCAAAATTATTCTAGAATGTTATCGTTATTCAATATTTCTTTTTCGAAATATTGATCGATCAAATACAGGTATAATTCGTTTTGAAGATCTTATTACAACATTTTCAGTACTTATTCATGGTTCAATTGAAGATCGTCTTAGTTGGATTTTTGATTTATATGATTTAAATAAAGATGGAAAAATGACAAAAATGGTTTGAAAAAATAAATAAATAAAGAATAAATATATTTTATTCTTTATTTATTTATTTTTCTTTTTTTTTTAGGAATTACTTCAATTAGTTGCATCAGTTTTTCAACTTATTGTTCCTGTTTGTAAACTTAATTATACATCGATTACAAATACTATTGAAGAACGAACAAATCAATTATTTCATGTATGTAAAATATGTGATAAATTAATTTCTAATTATTCAATGTTGTAGAATTGGGATATTCATGGAAATGGTCTTGTATATAAAGAAGATTTTCTTCAATATTGTTTACAGGTTTGTTTATTAATTGAATTATAATTATAGAAAAGAATAAAAAAAAAACATAACTTTTTTCGATTAATCTACGATGCAAAAATATTCATAGAAATATCTAAGATTATTGCGCAGTAAGAATGAAGCAGAAAAAACAGATTATTATGTATCCTGATGAAGCAAAATGAAATCTTTTCAATAATGTGTCACTCGATTATTCATAATAAAAAATAAGATTACTATGACAAGAACATGAAGAGCTTAGAATATAAATTATAACTTTTCCTGTGAACAATATTAATTATTTTGATATGAAAAGTAGTGTTTTTCATTATTTTAAAAAAGGAAGTGGCATTTCGAATGATTTATTATGTATTAAAAAAAGTATAAATGCCTATGGGTTAACACATTTTTTTTTAAAATCAAACTTAGTCAACTATTAAAAATTTTGTAACAAAAAAAGAGCATTATTCCAATATACTAATAGCAAAATTTATGCGACGCAGTATCGAGTTGAACTATAGTTTAGAGTTTGTCAATTAATAACCTTATGTATTAGAAATATTGAATAAATTCTTACTTTACAACATATTCTGATTTTTGTACGAATAGTTTTGTACCGTAAGTTTGACAATAGTAAATTACAAATTATAGAGGAAATAGAATAATAGAACATTTTCTTCGACTTGATAATTTTGTTCTTAATGAAAAAATCTACAATCACGCACTAAATGTTTCTCCAGGGAAATAGTGTTATATCCGATCAACGAATTGTCATGAATTATATTTAGATTATAGGCATGTAAGTTCGTATGTTAATATATATATATATATATATAAGAATACATTTACATTTTTTTATTGTAAATGATAAAGAATATTTTTGAATAGAATAATTAATTATATTAATTTATTTGATAATTGTTTATTGTTTTAGTTATTAATAAACAAAAAACAAAAATAAAAACATGAGTAGGAGATATTGATGTAGATACTAGTGAAAGTAATTATTAGTTGTATTTTTATAAATCACATGAGACAATTCCAATGTTGATATTTAATGCAGGAAGTTAATCGATTTAAGTATTAACTACATATTTGATGATATATCTTCATTACTTGAATCTAATAATATACAATCTAGGGTTTATACTTTAACAAAAATCAGGATAAATATGTAAAGAAATTATCTAATAAATGACTTGTTCCGTCTTTTTCAATTCTTTAATTTTTACCTTGATTAACGTCTCTTATTTTGCTCGTTTTTATAAAAAATACCGAAAATCTTTGTTGTCTTTCTATTATATATATATGTGTAAGAGTCTTTAATTAAAATAAATTACTCATATCTATCATATTATTAGATATATTGACAATATTTTATGGTAATTGAATTTCGATTATAGATGGGAATAAAAGCATTTGAATATTTTCATATAAAAACATGTATTCAGTAACTACTCTAAGAGCAGATAGTTTATCTATTTAAGTTTCCAAATAAATATGTATGTATTAAATATTAAACTTAAACTTTTCTTTTTTTTTCCACTTTAGAACGAATCAATCATTCGCTCTATGGAAAAGCTCAAATCAGACATATGTTTATAATTGTCATTATTATTTTTTCTTTTCTTTTTTTTTATTCTTATTTTCAAAAAAAAAGAAAACAAAACAAACGCGCACACAAAAAAAAAATATTTGTATACACACAAATGACAATACAAATGATGTTCATAATAATAAAAAAAAAAAAGAAAACAAAAGACCAGGCTCTATTTGGTACAAGATCGTATTTAAAAACGAAAGAAAATAAAAAGAAAAAGATTTTACTTGTTTATTCCTGAGAAAGAGACCTAGATAACATACAAACTGCATAGGTTATATCTCGATATTTTAGCATTAACCATAGTTCTAATAATAAAAAAAAAGAAGATTTTTTGTTTTTTTAGGTAATAATCAATATTTATATATATTAAATATGTAACTCCTTATTTCTTTTATCGAAAAAGAAAAAAAAAAAACACAACAAATATCGTGAATTCGCCAAACATCTGCCTGTTTTGTAGAGTCGTCGATCAATTAGTCGGTCAAAAAAAAAAAACGAAAACGAAAAAAAAAGCAAACAACTATTAAATTTCAAAAGAATAATGCAAAGTAGCAGAAAAAAAGCCAAAAAGAAAAAAAAATGAAAAGAAAAATGGCACAACTTTCTGATCAATAGATAGATTAGAAAGAAGGATGTAAAGAGATAGTATGTGTCACTGTTTTTCTCCATATGGCTATTATACCTTTTCTTACGAACACTGTTATTCAAAAGTGACTGAGAAAAAAAAAGAGAACAATTGATGTTTGAAACAACAAATAAAAAGACTATACAAATATCTCTTTAAACAAATATGAATAAAGAGAACTAGAGAATAATGTCGGACCTGAGTGATAAAAGGAAAAGAAAACACACACAAACACATGTGTATTGATTAAATAGTAAATTTAATTATTCGATTGTAAACCATTGAGCATTTCGCCAAGTAAACAACCATCAAGAAGTTTTCCATCATGTTTACGATCGATTAATTGTAAAAATTTCTTTAAATCATTTCCAATTAAACGTACATCGGGTAATTTTAATAAAATACAAGCAAATTTTTCTTGCTCATTTGTTGATGCACGTTGTTGTGATGATGGAGAACGATTTGTTGAATTTGATATAGATGAATTATTATGATCTGTTGTATATTCACCTAAAGCATTTGTAATTTTTTCTTGTACTTCTTCAATTAAACTCGATTCTGTTACACCTTGTACATCTTAAATATAAAAAAGAAAAAAAGAAAATTATTTAATAAAGCAAAAAAAAATAAAAAATATAATTTCTACCTGGATCAAATAATACAAGATATTTAAGTGCAAGATATTCTGGATACTAAAAATACACAAAGAAAAATCTTAATAAAAAAAAAAACGAAAACAAAATAAAATAATACATACTTGCCACTGTAATTGACGAAAATCATTAACACATTGTAAATATCTTTCAGCTAATTTTTTAACAGCTGGATTTTGAATTAAATTTATATTTAATAATTGTCCATTAGCCTATTTAATATAGAAAAATTAATAGAAAAACAAAATCCAATAAAAAAAAAATTCAAATTTTTTACATACACTAACAATACAATTCACACAAGTTTCTTTTGGTTGTTGACATTGTTTCCATATAAGATCAATAATTAATATTTCAATCCATGCTGCTTTTAATAATTTTATCTGATTATCAATCTTAAAAAAAAAAATAATTCAAATTATTATTAAATTAAATATAATTTTTTTTTTGTGTTTAAATTTACTTGTATATCTTTAAAATATAACGATTGTCGAGCCTAAAAAAATAAATAAAAATCTTTATTCTAGTTTATTTTTATTTTTAAATTTATACCCAATCAACCATAAGAAAACATAATTTATCTAATAATGAACAAACAATTAATATATCACCATCATCACGTGTTAAATCAATATGAATTTGTTGAATATCTTCGATATAACGTACTTCCGTACACTAAAAAAAAAGAACAATTAAAATTTATATACTAAATAAAAACTATAAAAAAATCTTATACTCGATATGCTTGATCTGATTCGATAAGTTTTGTTAAAGTTTCTGGTATATTATTTGTATCAGTCATATCATAACTCGGTGCTAAATATTGATTATTATAAAAATAAATTGATGATATACCATTATTTGTATCTGTATGCATTGAATCATTAGTAGCTAATGTTTGTTGTTGCATAGTTAATGTACTTAATATAGATGATGTATTTGATGTTGAATTTGGTGTATTTACTGTTGTTGGTGGTGGTTGTACAGTTGTTGTTGGTGATGATATTTGATAATCAAGTAATTTTGATGATATTTGACCAACAGGTGATGAACTTGAATTTGATGAACCTGATGGTGGATTACTGTTGCTATTTGATGGTAAAAGTAAAGATGGAGGTGAATGTCCATAGGCAGTTGATGATGCTGATGAATTTTTATAATATGTATCAAATGGATTTAATTGAAATGATTGTTGTAAACGTGTATTATTTGTAATTGATGGATTTGGATTAAAAAAATCAGGATAAACATCAGAAAATGATGAAGATTTTTGTTGTTGATAATGATGTTGATGATGAGGATGATGTGTATGTGATGGATGATTAACATTTGTTGTTGATGTTGTTGTTGTTTGTAAACTCGAATACATATGTTGAAATGGATGAAGATTTGGTTGTTCAGGTTCAGTTTTAACTTGCATATTATTACCAGTTATATCTAATGATGTTTGTCCATTATCAATACCATTACCATTTGGTATTATATTTTGTTGTGCTTTAACCATACTAACAAAATGTTGTCTCATTATTTGTTGACGTAATGCACGACTACGACGATATAATGGACCAAATTTATTTCTTCCACCTCGTACTCGATTCTCTCGAACAGCTTCTAATTTCATACCAACTTGTAAACATTTTTTAAAACGACAAAAAGCACAACGTTTTCGTTGAGTTTTATCAATTTGACATTGTTGTTTATCGATACATTGATAATTTTTTTTATTTTGTACTGTTCGTTTAAAAAATCCTAATTTAAAAAAAACAAAAAAAAAAATTTATTTTTTGCTTCAGTTTTTTTTTTAATTTATAATTCTTTTATACCTTTACATGATTCACATGTTAATAGGCCATAGTGAAATCCACTGACTTTATCCCCACATACAGGACATAAATCATTGAACCCAAATTTAACATCAAGTCCAACATCTGGTGATGGAACGTCCAGGACACCTGGACCTATAAAAAAAATGAATAAATAAAAGAATTTGTTGTTTCCTTATTTTTTTTTTTTGTAAATGTACTTAGATTTATTTTGTATAAAAACGATCATTTTTCTAAATCAATATGCACAAACGTACACACACACAGACGTATATATGATGGCTTTTATATTTGATTATTAAAGATTTATCTTTCATTTATATAGATTTTTCTTTTTTTCTTTCTGTTAATGATTAAACTAGTTAATTAAACGACAGACACATAATAAATAGTCGTTTTTACGACACGCGTTTGTGCATATTCATTCAAAATAAAAAATAGATGAGATAGAATAACTAAACATCAGTTAAAAATTGCGTAAATGACTAAAGTCAACAGCTGTGCATATACATGAATGAATAAAAATTTGTACGAAATAGAAGTAAAAAAAAAAAAAAGAAAAGAATGCTTTTGTTGTAAATATAACAACGGTGATGGCGGCGACATGAGAGTTCACATGCACGTCGGGGCCGGACGTGGCCGCTTTCGGCGCGCGTTTTTTCAACCTTTTTTTCTTCTTGTTCTGTGCACCCGCCATTACTACCACGGCCATTATTACTACAACAACTACAACTACTTCTCAACACATCCTCATACTCCTACAAGTCGATGATGATGAGGGACGTAGGGAACAGAGAAAGACGCAACATCGTTACTATTTCTATGCTTTACGTCCGTATGCAAACGTTTGCGCTTTCTCTTTATATGTCGTAAAGACGTAACACGAACGTGTATACGATGAACATCCCCTTTTTTCCCCACCCTCATCCAAACAGGCATTTGATGATGTTGATGATGATGATGATGATGACGATTGAAATTCGAGCGAATTGTGCATAGTGGCCTTGCGCAACATCGTTAATCGTTTGGACAAACAAAGCACGGTGCACTTCTCGGTATATGTATGTGTCGCACACGGGCACATACTCGCATTCATTAACCACTTTTTGCGTTTGATCAAATTGAGTCAAGACTCGGAAAGGACTCAAGCTCGGCTAATAACAAGGACATATAGTCACTTAAACGAGAATGTAATCACAAGGACATTTTGCTCATCAACAATCATAAGACAGTGTGTATGTGAACACCTGATGATGATGATGATAATGATGATATGAAAGAATGACGTAGTTTTTTTCTTTTTTTCTTCATGACGAAGAAAGTACAAAAAAAAAATAACATGGTAAATATAAAGAGCTTTTGAAGTAACAAAAAAAAAAGATAAAGATTAAATGAAAGACTTACCCATCCGAGGGGCGAACTGTGAGGCAGTGATTTTTGGTTGCTGTTATTGGGGTCAAGTGTAATGGTTCAAAATCAGCGTGTACTCGCAATTTTTTTTTCTCCTATCTCGTTCTCGATTTTCTCGTATTCAGTTAGTGATCGTTGTCGAAGGATAAATGCTGCGTAACATTTGTGCGCTATGCTCAGCGCATCCAATTTTTCCTCCGTGATAGACCGTTGCTGATTCTACTCGTCCAACGACACCAACGCAGCATATGTATTGTAGTACGTGTACGTGTGCCGGTTATGATGGTAGTCGACGTTGTCAGTAGTAGAGTGCGTTGCGCGAACGATTTTGCTTATTCTTTTTCCTTTCTTCTTTACACCATTGCCGCCGCACCACTATCGACCGCCTTTTTTTCTCTTTTCTCGTTTTCTTTTTTCTTTTTCTTTCTTTCTTTTTTTTTTTGCATGTATGTGTGTGTGCAATGACGCCCATGAACCGATGACCATGTACATATTGCAGCAGTTACAGCAGTGCATATGAGAGAGAAAGAACGCAATGCGCACAACTACCACCATTGTTTCGCCGTCTTATTTTATTTCTTTCTCTTTTTTTTTCTTTTATACTCTATTTCTCTCTTTATGTATGTACACGTATATGTTCACCATAAGACGACGATGTCGTCGCAAAGAAGAAAAAGATGAGCTGCTTGCACATATGCAAGCTAGTAGGAGTGCACACTTTATGTCAACGTCACCGTCAAAAAAGCAATCACAGCTTGCTCAAAAGGAAGAAAGAAAGAGAGACAGAACTATTTTCTCTTTTCGCTTGCATATGTATATATGTACAATGATGTGATAGTTACATTGATGCCGTGCCTTCTGATACTATTTATGTCTGAACAAATCAACGTTTTATTTTGTTTCTTTCTTTTTTTCTCTTTCCTCATATACATATAGAATATATGCAAAAAGAAACTAACTTGATTCTATTACGCTCAATGCTTGGTCAAGACTGATATTATCATGTAATATTTGCTTTTATACATAAGCTTTTCTTTCTTTTCTTTTCTTTTCTTTTCTTTTTTAGTTTTAGTTTTTTTACAATGACAATGACCGAAAACGTCTAGGTCATTTATTTGTTATTACTTGTCGTCTGTCTGACCATCAACTAGGGAACATAGTCTGTCGCCAATGTGATAGGAAGGCAAAAAAAATTCATGTAAATGTGATCGGTCAATCACTATATTGTATAGTGACTAGACGATTGTTCGTTCGTAATATGTATAACCTTATATATGAAGGGCATATATATATATATATATGGTCAGACATACTCCATAAAATAGTTAAGTGAAATACTCGAGACAGACATGTGCGTTCATTGGTCAATGAATGGAAAGAGATTAATCGGTACAAACTTATCTAATACATCCATATATTTCTAGATATAGAAGAATAGACAATAATAAGTATGTGTTGGCATTGAGCATTATAAAGATTATCTCCATTCATATAGTTTACATAATCGTACATACTCATTACTTAACGAGCTATTAAATCTTACCATTTTTCTCGTTAGATTTCTTTTGTTTTGTTTGTTTTGTTGTATTTGGATCATCAATACTTAAATTTGTTGAATTATTATCATCACTATCATTATTTATTTCATTCTCTTCTTTATCTTCCTCATTTTGATTGTTATTATCATCAACATCAAGAAGATCATCAAGAGATTGAGGTGTTTTCATTATAATATTATTATTATCAATCATAATTGGAGAATTTCTATCATCAATTGTTTCTTCAATATCATTATTTGAATCTGGTGAATAAGTTTTTTGTGTTGAATTTGATCGTAAACAATTCTTTTGAGATATATCATGTTCACTCATATTGTCCAAAATATCATTGCAAATAAATATTTATTAACTAAAATAAACAGAAATAAGATAAAAATCTTTTACAGAAAATAAAATATATTTATCATACATAAAATATCAAGATGAAATTCTAAGATAAAATATTCGATTTATTGAACATACGATGATGTTTTCAATCATAATTCGTATCGATGATCGATACGTTCTTTTTTATAAGATCATAGAATATGATCTAAAACAAAAAGAATTAGTGGTCAAGGTCAGTTGAATACATACTACATATATATGTATATATCTATATATACATATATACACATGAATAAGATCGACAATGGTAAAAAAGAAAGACCTTGACAAAAGAAAACGACCTTCGAATAACTGGAATGCATGACAGTACAAGGTAATAATAGGTGATTACATGAGATACTGTTCACGTAAAAGATAATCATCACTACCTGAAATATAAATAAATTATATAGATTTGACACTGAAATAAAAAATATAAATAAACAAAAAACGTAATATTAGATGATTTTTATCGATTGGCTCGAAAAAAATTAACCAATAAAATATTAACAAAAATCCTCTGTCGCTAGCAGTTTTAATAAATAATTATTTTCAAATATTGATTGAAAAAATAGACATATGTTACATTATGTTTTAAATATTAAATTATTAAGAATAATAATAAAGGTTCACAATAATATGATGTGTATATTATGATTGATATACATACCTATGTTTCCTTCGATTATAATGTATCTTAATTCTTAGCAATCTACTGGTACCTAAGGATTAATTAAATAATAAATATTGTGATATAATGTCTATAGAAAAATATGATTCAAATTTTAACACTTAATAATTTAATCCAATCATTTTAAATTAAATAATTTTCAGATATTTAAAATTACTAAACATTTTCAATATATCATAATTTAGTTTCATATGAATAGCTATCATACAATTATCATTTTGAAATACATCAACAGTTCTTAATGATATAGTTTAATTCATAGATATAATCATAACAATCTATCAAAACATCTATTCTTGAAGATATAACAAAGAATGATTCTTTTATGACATTTCTAGTAACAACAGGTGTATGATATTTATTATTATATGTAGAAAAATATCTAGTAAGAAAATATAATGATTTTTGATGGTTAAAAGTAAACAATAAAGATAAAATATTCGTTCATGATATGAAGAAGTTTAACTAGAAATTTTATCTATAAATATCTTTTGATAATTGATGACTTTTCTATATAATTAGTTATATATTAAATAAAGTAGCAGGACAGTGAATTTTTTGAAGTTTTAAATATAAATATAGAAGTATAAAATAATTTATTGTCTAATATAATAAAACGAATCTTTTAGTATTGATGAATACAAGAATTAAACTAACATAAAAGAAAAATATACATATCATTATAAGTAATGAACTATATATTAGAAGAATGATTCTTTAATTTTATTTCAATCTATTTTGATAATAAAATGTATGTCAATGATTTATATGAATTTTATAATATTATTATTTATTAGTTCTATCTGAAAATACTTTAATTTAATAAAGTCTATTAAATTAGTCGAGTTTCATAATTATTCTTCAAATTCTGAATATCTTATTATTGTAATCATCGTCGATCAAACTGTCTTGGAACATTCTATTCATTATTATATAATTGCCAAGATCCTCTTCTTATAATCACGCAAACAACAAGAACAATTCATCAATTATCTTGTAGTAAAAAAAAAATAATCATCCAAGAAATTGAGATATATAAAGATACTATTAATATCAATTGATTTTAAATAATAATTTTATTCAGAATAAATCTTTGAATATGAATTATTTACAAAATCTTATTATAATACATGTTTTTATTACATATATACAAAGTTTGGATATAAAATAAGAATAGTCTTGTGTAGCTGTTAGATTTTTTCTGATTACTAAATGTCACATAAATTGTGACCTTTCGATTAGGTACAGTGTTTTCTTGCTTGAAAATATCATTAATTGAATTATGTTCTTTTAAAGATGAAGTACCATTCAATGACAAATAAATACAACGAGTATCTAGTAAAATGATCATTTTAATACTTTGTTCCAATTTTTTAATTAATGAATTAAATATTCAGAGATTTATTGTCAGTAAATTTACCATAAGTCACATAACATATTAGGCATTTTACATCCTAATTCAATCGTATCTTCGTATGATCCAATTGATTGTTCTTGAGAGGTGTATTTAATTGATGTCGAAGTAAGCTTTGACATAATTTTTGATCACCATCGTATTAAACTAAACCAGACATCGTATCATGAGTAACTGAGTATGAAAGACGTACGCTAGATGAAGCACGATTCATATCGAATGTGTCTTATGTGGCAAAATAATTTTGAGTTTTAGATGAAAAAAAAATTAGAATAGGTATATGGTAACCAAAGAAACTGATCATACCAATCTAAATGATCAATATTCCATGTCGAATCAGTAAAATACCAAAGATGATTTAGTCGTATTACACTCTATACATGATCAGTTTCTGTAAAGACCAATGTGCTTGACACAAAGCGCATATCCACTTATTTTTTCACATTCTAATTTCGTACCATCACAAAGTGCTTTAAAAGTAGTACCATATGCATAATAAATACCTTTTTTTATTATAAAAATAATATTATCCAAAGTTTGTTATCTTGTATTAGCATTAGAGAAAGAATTCACATCATATTCAATGTTGTATGAAACCTAATAAAAGACTATTCATACGCGGTCAATTAAGTTCTTGTCTTTTTATAAATTCTTCGTTAAATTAATCAATTCATTGAATGAATTTGTTTTCCAAGACAGTTTTTTTTCGATACTCTGTATTGTCAATAGCAGCTTGCTACTAATAACAAAATTCTGGATCGAATGGAACAAAATTTATTAAATACACATCAACATATGGATCGACTATCGGAGATGAATTGTTAATAACTATTTGTTCGGTTTCATTAGCATATTTCTTTTTTCTTCTTGATTAATGACTATAATAACATTTAACAGTTGTTTCATTTAACACCAGTCGTTGAAAGACAGTTTCAACAGTTTTTATTACAAATGATTTGATCTTGATATTTTGGATCGTGTTCGTTCCACTGACACTGATGAAGATGTTGGAGTACTTACATTTTCCTTTTGAATAGGTGAGATTCCTTCAATTATTATGGTATATGAGTCCGTATTTTATTGCTCACTTATGATCTAAGTGAACAACTATAAAGACTTTGTTGTAGAATGTCCTACTTCTAATAATAGTTTTTCCTAGAAAACTTTCTTATTTTTCGTTTGAAAAGCACAGTTCAGATGTGCATTCATCATATTGTGATAATTTCGATTAGCTATTTATTAATTTGAAATGATGCGTAAGTGCTGAAAATGACGAATTCGTTTAATTTTTATCGAATGGAGAAAGAATAGGAATTTCTCATAGGGATTATATGACTGTTGCATATGGTACAATCATCTCCATGGAGGGAAGAATTACTTCAACAAAATTTGAGTAAAGACATTACGAAAAATTTTTCTATACTTTTTTCCTATAAAAGTATATCATTAACCTTAATACTGCTAGGCTTTCTTCTTCACTGTATATATGTTTTCAACAGAATGGGATAAAATAGCCTAGACTTGCAGTACTAAGGTTAATATAATTATGTAAAGATCAATCATTCTTCATTAATTGACATGTACATATTATTACAATACTTAACGATTGCTAATATATATCATATTTACTTATATATTATTCAACGAATGAGTATATATTTTTTTTTTCTCTATTCTATTCTCTAGACACTACGAAACTTTCGTGTCTTATAGAATATGCCTCGAAAGTTAGTCAATCGAGGAAGAACCTGAATATCTACTCTGCCGTGCAATTAAACAGGTTAACTTGTTAGTTAATGATAGAAGTTTTTATTCTTATGAATAAAGTAAACAAATACTTCTTTTATATGTTCTTGTTAATCTGATAAAAATGTGAGTTATTGATAAGGAAGAAAAATCCGTATGAAGTATTCTTTGGAAATTATGCAATATGAATTTTTTCCAAGAAATTGAAGATTCCATGTTTCTAAAGGGCTTTGATTGTTCATTTTAGTTATCGGATACGAATTCCAGTATGTAAACTAATTAGTTCTAAGAATCTACGGTATTTACATCGATATGATATCAGTCACAAAATATGTTTTGATGACTTTTTGTCATCATTTTAAGTGATGACTAAAATTTAGCTATGGAACGCATCATATGCATTTTTCTTCTTCATTAACATGCCAAATTTCTTCAGACAGGTTAACAAGAATACTTAATAGAAGTATTCATTTACCCAGTATCAAAAAAACTTCTATTATTCATTAAAATTGCGGTTCATTTAATTGAACAGAAATAAAGATATATTTGATTAACTGTTTTTTTTTATCCTTCCTATTTATTTTTATCTTTTGAAATATATCTATTCTGATTAATTTTAATCTAATGTTAACTAAAAATTCAACATAATATCATGTACTATTTTGGATATTGTAAAAAAGATTTTCTCTTTTTATTTAATGATAACTGCCTAAAATAGAATAGGAATACGGAGTAGTTTTTCATGCACCTACGCGAACATTTTAATAATGATGAAAAAAATAGAAAAACTCTTTAAACTAAGTTAAAATGTACGTCATTCCAAACTATTTTGATATGAAATAATTTAGTCAAAACTTATTTAAATATTAACTAAGGTACATCATTTGTTATTGAATTTCAAACCTTTTATTCGAAATATCTATTTGTTCTTATTACAATCATAAATTCGATTTATTCAGATGAATATAATATAAATTATGGAATATCAAATATATACCTATGATATTTAAATTATAGAATAAATTTTTTTTTTGTCTTAAACTTATTAATGTATGTATAATGAAAATGAAACATTTCGATCCTTAGGCTACATAAAAGGAAGGAAATGATTTAACAATATAGGATATTGCATGCATTAATTCTAAGGTATTCAAAAGAAAATATTTAGTGATTTTGCCTACGCATATATATATATATAATTTCATCAGATATTTTTGCTTATCAATACAAAGAAATAATTATGACGGATTGTCAATCATGCTAATACCCTAGTTTGTCTTGAATTTGATATGAAATTGCATTATCAATTATTCTTGCATTACTTGTTTTTCTCTCCCTCTCTCTCTGTTTGATGAATATTAAAGGATGCATAAATAAAAATTTATTTCCTATTCTTCTTTTTTTCAAAATTTTTTTTAGTGTCCTTCCGTCTATTATATATATGTCGTCGTACTATTATTTTTTTTATTGAATATTTTATATGTAGGTGTTATATTAAAATCTTTTAAGATAATATTTATTTAAAATCATATGTGGGATGATTATTAATAAGCACTATAATTTCTTTAAAATTAAGTTTATTATAGAAAATCAATACGCCTATCCTTCGGAACTAACCAATAATGAATTGTTCTCGATCGATTGCCTTTCCGATTTTAGGACAATTCTTTTTCTGATTTATTCAAAATAAAACAAAGCTTCTATTCTTTTTTTTTTCTTTTATCGTCATTAATATTTCTATTGCTTATCATTTCCTCCTACACGTTTTTCTTTTTGTATTCTCTATTAAATCTCATTTCCATAACTATTTAAATCTATATAAAAGAAGAAACATAATACAATTGCATATATTGTACATCTCCTTTTATAGATAATATTACTAATTAATAATAATTTTTTTTTGTTAAATTAAAAATGTTTATTCTATCATCAACAATAATTATTAATTGCTTTTATATTTTAATGATATTATGTCTTAAATCATCGGTATGTTTAAATTTTTTTTTTCTTTTTTTTAAATATAAATTCTATTATATAATTAGTGTGGTTATATTGATGATTCAAATGAATTAACAAATAGTTTTAATGATCAACAAACAGGATTAAATTTACCATTATATTATGATCGTTATATTCGTACAACAAAATTTCCACGTATTGGTCGTTCATTATTAGATAATGATGAAATTTTATCTCTTTATGATATCAATACAAGTAGTGAAGAAAATTCAAATGAAATTAATGATAATGATATAAAATCAATTGAAAAACGTAGTGTTCTTTTTCCACGAATTGGTAAACGTGCATTTCATAATTTACTTTGGGCAAATAGTCGATCAAATCCACATCGTATGTTAGATAGTGATGGTCGATATTATCTCAATGGTTATGATTATCATGTACATCATGCTCAACCGAAATCAATCGCACGTTATCGAGGCAAACGAAATAATCCTATGTAATATTATACATTTAAAAATAGAAGATTCCTTTAATAAACAAAGAGCATTTTAAATTAATTTTCGATTTTTTTTTCTTCTCTTTTGTCTCTTGAATTCTTATATTTTATTTTAATCTAAGATATATATATATACATATATATAATAAGAAAAATAATTTATTATCAAACAAATATTGCTTTGGCAACAGTTTGTTAAATTGTCAATTTCTAAAAAAAATATATTTCACTAAATAATGTGTTGCTCGGAATATTAAAAAATAGAAGATCTTTTATAGAGTTAATTGAATCATACTGTTTTTGTCGTTATTAATCGTAAACATTACGGTTTCACCAATCAGCTGATAAAAGTCAAAATAAAAAATTTTTCCTATTTTATCTAATTGTTCAATGTTTATGCTTGTCACTGTCTATATTAACAATTCAATTCATTTAATTAAATACTCTAGCTAAATAATAAAACACTCGAAAATAAACAATCACATTTAAAGATATAATCAAAAGTTGATGATCGTTTTTTTCCAGTTCATTCTTACATAGATATAATTTACTCGATTGTTACAAAAAGAACATATTCTTCAATATCATCATGCAGAAGAAAATCAAATGACAGAACTACATATTAGACGAAAATGAAATAACGATAGAGATTTGCTTCTTCAAGAAATTGCTCGAACAGTTTTTCGACGAAGAAATAAATGAGATGAATTTAGAAACAAAGTGCTATCTAGTTGTTCTGACTAGTTATGTTAAATAATGATTTATCTTTTGATATTAACTTTAATGAATATTTTTGATTGATTGCTATATTCTCTCATTTTCTGATTTATGGTCTATCATATAGAAAAAAGGGGAGGGGGGCGATTTTCTCTAAGACAATGGAATCTAAGAAATCAGAAAATGTCGCAGATCAGAAGTTAGCGCATGAGTCTTATTTGTATCAAATCATCGATTTTACAGAATAAACAATTCATATTGCCGATTCAAAGATATTTTTATCATCTCAAAATATAGATCTCTCTTACAAAATTCATACGCAATTTATTGTTCTCTAGATCAATGCGACATAAAATACAGATTGTATTATATCAAAAAGATATGCAATGCATACATGAAGAACTATATAAATGTCGTTCTTCACACCGTGACGAAAAAAAAAACATAAAATATAGAGGTGAAATGTACACGCGTAAGGCTACATAAATGTTGTACTTTGCACCACATTAGAAAAGAAAGAATATTCTATAGAAAAGGAAAATTAATTTACTAATTAATATTGATAGATACCAAAGGATTTTGCTTCATGATTTTTTCTAGATCAAAATCTGAAGATTATATTAAATATATTCTTAGAAATATTTCAAAAATTTTGTATTTTCAATTATTATTTATAATTGAACATTATGACGTCTATCGTCTATCGTTATTTTTGATTAATAGGAGCGACCTCTTACATTCTATTATAGGTTGGATAGAATATATCAAATAATAGATTTATTCAATTTCATATTGGAAAAATATTACAAAATGAAACAAAGTTTTTTATTTTAGATAAATAATTATGTCAGGCAGTATAATACGGGAAAAACCAACACCATATGGATCAAGTCGTCAGAATAGTCTAACAAGTAAATAAAAAAGAGCAAAAAATAACTATTAAATTAAATTCTAAAAAAAATCTTTAATATTTTATATTTAGATAGTAATTCTCCATTAAAATTATTTACTCATGCAAAAACAACGATAATTGATATTTTTAAAAATATAGCATCATATGTCAATGATTCAAATATATATCTTAATGGTTTTCATATAATTTTCTTATTTAAATAAAATTAGTTTTTTTTTGTATATAGATGTAAAAAAATCTAATCAAAATTTAATAACTGATGATAAATATAAAGAAATACAACAATTAAAAGAAAGAGTTAATCGAATATTATCAATTATATCACGTGATCATATGAAAGTTGTTTTCTTTGGAAGGTTAATAAAAATAAGAATTTTTTTTTTTAATTTCAAAAATAAAAGAATATATCGTTTATTTTAGAACGAGTAATGGAAAAAGTACAGTTATGAATGCAATGTTACGAGAAAGAATATTACCTGTTGGTATGGGACATACAACAAATTGTTTTCTTCAAGTAGAATTGAATTTTTTCTAATTATATATTAACTTAAAAAATGTTTCATTGTTTTTAGATTGAAGGAACAGATAAAAATGAACCATCAGTGATTATACCAGGATCTGATGAACCAAAACATGTTAATGTAAGTAAAAATATTATTGAAAGATTTCGTTTTTATGTTTTAATATTTTTAGAATTTAAGTACGATTAGTAATGCTTTATCAAGAGAAAAACTTGATTCTGATTCGCTTGTAAAAATTTTATGGCCAAAAGAAAAATGTCGTCTTATTCGTGATGATGTTATTCTTGTTGATAGGTAAGATGAAATTATTTTTGAATATCTGATTAAAATAAGTACGGAGGAATTTGGTAGTATTTTATCCAATTGATTTTACATTTAGGCTATCCTTTTGTTGTTCACTAATTTTAGTTGGTATACAATACTCTGTAATATCAAGTATATTTTAAGTTGTACAGGGAAGACATTAGTGTATAAGCCTTGTCCTATAACAATATTTGATTTGATATCGTGAAAAATTTGTTCCATTTGTTAAGTTAAATAAAAATTTGGTTTTTTTTTAGTCCTGGCATAGATGTTTCAGTAAATCTTGATCAATGGATTGAAAAACATTGTTTAGATGCTGATGTATTTATACTTGTTGTATCAGCTGAATCAACAATTGCAGTTGCTGTAAGTTATAAATATGATTATATATTTAATATAAAAATCAAATTTTAGGAAAAAACATTTTTACAAAATGTTGCAAAACGTTTATCAAATCCGAATATATTTATTGTAATGAATCGTTGGGATGCAACAGAAAATGAACCTGAATTGATGGAATCAGTAATTAATACTAATTTATTTTTGGTTTTTTTTTTGAAAGTTTTATCATTTAGGTAAGACAACAACATCTTGATCGAGGATTAGAATTTTTATGTGATGAATTACATTTATGTGATCGAAAAGAAGCATCTGAACATCGAATGTTTTTTATCTCAGCACGTGAAGCTTTATTAAGTCGTCATACAGAACAAAATATTTCATCAAGAAGTGGATTTAATGATGGTTTAGTAAATTTATATTTAAAAAAAAATAAATCTAAACTTTTTTATTTCTTATTTTTATAGGATATAAAGAACGTCTCATTGAATTTAATAAATTTGAACATGAATTTGAAAAATGTATATCAAAAACTGCTGTACAAACTAAATTTGAACAACATACAAATCGTGGAAAAGAAATTATGACAACATTATGTGATACAATAGAAAATATAATTAATGAATCACAAACATATGAAAAAGACTGTCAAGAAAAATCAATTAATATGGAAAAAAAATTAAATTTTCTTGAACATGAATTACGTTCAATAACTAATTTAGCTAAAGAAAGAATTCAACATGTATCAGAAGATGTTTATAAAAGAGTAGCACAAACTTTAAAAGACGAAATTAAACGGTAAATATGTGTTTCTTTTATAATGATTTTCTAAAAGTAAAGAGACACGACATCTCCTATCGTGTCCATAAGCACATCCTTGTAGATATTGACATGAATCAGATATCGCTACATAGTTAGAGTCGAAAAGTGTTTTTATTATTTAATATTTACTATTAGTGTTTATTGAAAACTTATTGTTTGATCATGATTAATCGTAAACTGATATGAAAGATAAAGAATTAAATTCCTTCTATAAATATTATCATTTAATATATACATAACAAATATTTCTATTTCTATTATTTTAGTCTTTATACATTAGTCGAAGAATTTGATCGTCCATTTTCATCTGAACATGATCAAATACCATTATATAAAAAAGATTTACATCATTGGGTTGAAGAACGACTTGGTACAAATTTACAAAATCGTCTTCATACAGCATTATATACAGCATTAGATGCTGTTCATAGTGAAATAAAAGAACGTGTTAAAATTGTTTTATCAAATAATCAACGTCGATTATATGTTGATTCTATTGTTCCACGTTCAGATTTTGCTATATCATATCATTTAGATTGTTTAAATCTTTGTTCAGATTTTCATGAAGATATACAATTTAAATTTTCATTAGGTTTAACATCATTATGGGAACGTTTTATACAAAATCAAAAAGAAACAAAATATACATCTTCATCATTAATTAATTCAACAAATGATTTACTTACAACAGCAAATAATATTAAAGCATTAACATCATCATCAAGTTTAATTCTATTAGGTGCTTCAGCATTTCTATGGCGTAATATTGGATGGAAAATTCTTGGTGTTGTTGTTGGGATTTATGGTAGTTTATATCTTTATGAAAAATTAATGTGGACAAAAAATGCTCAAGAACGTGCATTTAAACGTCAATATGCTGATTATACATCATCAAAAATGCGATTAATTGTTGATTTAACATCAGGTAATGCAAGTGCACAAGTTCAACAAGAATTATCAATGTATTTTGCTGAAACAATACGTTATGTTGCTATAGAAAAAGATGATATATTAGATAATATACAACAAATAAAAACTAATATAAATCAATTACAATTGTATATTGATAAAGGAAAAAGAAATCAAAAACAAGGAAAGAAAATTAATAATGAATTAAATCAATTTATAGAAAAATATTTATCATCTGATTTAACAAATCCAACAAATTAATAATTTATTTCAACTGTAGATTTTTGCATTAGCACATTTCTTGTGTTTCTTTTTTTTTACATTCTTTTTTTTTCATATGTATATGTAGTCTTTTCTATTGATTTTTGGTTTTTTTTCCTGTGTTCTTTGCTTTTTTTGGCAATAAAAATATCTAAAAATAGAATATTTTTTGAGATATTAAGCTTGAAAATAGTATTATTCTTTCATATATCTGTATGAAAGATTTTATTGCTTCTCAGTCATAGTCAGATTTTATCGCTAGTAAACGTGACTAAATATTAACACATTTTATTTTCAGTGATGTGGTGTAATATAGTTGATGACTCATCAACTTACATCATTATAAAGAAATTCAGGCAAAAGCCCCACTGCTATCGTCTGTTTTTCTTCTTCCTTACTCAAACGCACATTTTGTTTTTTTCTTATAAAGAAATAAGCATTATTACAACTATAAAATGTATTCTCTTTTTTTTCTTCTTATGATTTATATAACTTATTTGAAATAATTTCTTTTTTAGTTTTTTTTATATATTGATCATGGATTTCGGATCAAAATATGTTTATAAATATCAAGATTCATCATCAGAATCAATATCTGATGATGATGAAGGTACCGGTGGCGATCTTCATTTATTTGCATTACCAGCTTCAAATCGGTAAATAATATTTAAGAAAAAAAAGAATTTATGTAAATCTAATTTCTTATTTCAGTGTTGAAACAAACGAAGAACAACAATTAGCTGTACCTTCCTCTACAAGTAATAAACGAAAAAAACGTTTACGAAAAGCTGATACTAATGTACTTAGTGTTAAATTTAATCAATTACTTCAACCCGGTAAATAAAATAATAATAATAATTGTAATCAAATATGAATTTTAATTATTTAGGTGAAATGCATGCTGGTGATCCAGTTTATTGTACAGAATGTGGTGCTACTGCTTCACATTTAAGTAAAATTCAAACAGAAGAAAATCAAGAATCAAAATGGCAATGTGAATTTTGTCCCAAATTAAATCTTGTTGATATTGAACAAACTGATTTACCTAAAAAAGAAGATGCAACATATTTAATATCTCCAGCACCTGTTGTTCATGGTTCAGATATGACTGGTATTGATGATTCAATTGTTATTTTTTTAATTGATATTAGTGGTTCAATGTCATCAACAACATTAGTACAAGGTACATTTCAATTACCGAATGAACTTAAACAACGTGAACGTGCTGCAGCAAATTTTGAAGGTGCACGAATGATTCGACAACGTAATCAAACATATGTATCACGTTTACAAGGAGTACAAATGGCTGTAGATGCTAATTTAGATAAACTTTTTAAAGATACACCAACACGACGTGCTGCTTTATTAACATTTAATCATGAAATAACTTATTATGGTTTGTTAATAATAATTTCTTTATTTCTTTATTTAATTTTTTTTTTAAATAAATTTTAGGTGATGGTACACGAGATGAACCATTAGTTATACGTGGTGATAAATTAAATAATGCTGAAGATTTATTACGTGAAGCTGAACGTGAACAAAATAATGAATTAAAACCTGTTTTACAAACAAAAACAAAACTTACTGAACGTATTTATGATCTTGAAGAAGGTGGACAAACAGCACTTGGTCCAGCTGTTATGTTTGCTCTTAATATTGCATCAAAACGTCAAGGATCAAAAGTTGTTATTTGTACTGATGGTAAATAATTTTAAATATTATTTAAATTCTATTAAAAAATGAATATATTCGCAGGTTTAGCTAATCGAGGTTTAGGTAATTTGGAAACGGCTCAAGATGAAAGAGTTGATGAAGCTGTTAAAATGCAAGCACTTGGTGAAGGAAATCAATTTTATGCTGGATGTAATTATATTTAATCAATTATTTTTCTTCATTATTATTTTCTATTGTCGTTCTTTTATTTAGTAACCGAACATGCAAGAGGAAAAGGTGTTAGCATATCTGTTATCACTATAAAAGGTAATTGATTTATATATAATTTTAATAAACATTTGCTTATAGAATTGATTTTACATAAATATTTTTCAGTTGTTGAGTGAGATTATCAATAGTTTTGAATACGAAACAATATTACACATAGACAGTAATAGTCCAATAAAGCAATCGTCTATTGAAATACTATTATTGAGTACCCAAACTGTAAAAGTTACTGCGTAATTTTGCAAAAAAATAAATCATTTATCCAATGCATTTTTAACGAAGAAAATTATAGAAAATTTAACCTTTTCTTTTTCGATGAGATCTATAGGTATTAATCAGCTTCGGTACATGATAAATCTGTCTCGATGTCAAACTCTAAGGATAATGAGAATTTTGCTAAATATAGGGCGTTTGTCTGACAAAACAGTATATATACTATGCTTCCTTTGAACTATCTCGATCTATACCTAATTACGATATTGAACACTGATTATATTATCAGATAATAGATTTGATCCATATTTGTTCTATGTATACTGGAGTTCATTGTGTAAAGATTTCTCAATAAATTTATATTTCAAATCTTGAAATATAATTATAGAAAGAGATGGAATAATATATCCTATTGATTTTCCACATTTGTATGTATTTTATATTCCTTTTTTTCTATTTCTAGGTACGACTTGTTTATTACCTGTCATCGGTCAAATGGTAAGATAATATTTGATTTTATTATCTATGATTAATTTTTATTGTTTAATTATATTAGGCTGATGGTACAGGTGGTAATGTCACAATTGTTGATTTATTAAATATGCGTGATGAATTTGCATCAATACTTGAACAAAAAGTAATAGCAACAAATGTTGAAGCAACATTAATTGTTCATCGTGGTTTATATATACGTAATCCTGATAATCCAGATGAAAAACTTGAAAAAATAAAACGTGATATTGGTAATGTAACTAAACAAACTGAAGTATCATTTGAATTTGGTATTCGAAATAAAGAAGGTTTGTTTATTTAATTAATAAGATAAAAATAATATAAGAGAAATTTCTTTTTTATTTATCTCATTTAGAAGTAAAAGATAAATATAATATTGAACTTGATAAATTAACACAATTACCATTTCAAGTACAAGTTGTTTATACAGCTGCTGATGGTAGTAAAGCATTACGTGTATTAACACAATTAAAAGAAACAACAGAAAATCGAGAAGTAGCTGAATTAAATGCTTATCGTGGTGTTATTGCTGAAAATCATATTCGAAGTACAGCTTATGGAATGATGTAAAATTTTGAAATTGAAATAATTTATTTTCATAAAAAAGAAAAACATTTTTTTTTTCGATTTTAGGGGAGATGAAGATGATGAGGAGGAAGATGATGCTGATGATGCAGGAGAAAAACATTATCAATCCAAATGGTCAAAACCAATTATGCAAAAACAACGTATAGCTTATATGAGTAATCTTAATGCAAAAAAACGTTCAAATCAAGATTATGCAGTTGATGCTTTTAATGAAGGGTAAAAAAATTTTTCTCATTGTTCTTCTTTTTAATTGACTTTTCTTTTGTTTTTCATAGTCGTTGGGTTAAAACAAGTAGTGATTTAAAATCACATGTTGTACAGGCAAAATCTCGTAAAGCTCATGCATCAAGAGCAGTATTACCGAAAGTAGAAGCACCACCAACTACTTCATTATTTAGTCGAATAACAAGTAGATTTTCTGGTGCAACATCTCATGCATCATCAGAAACTGGTGCTACGGGTGTTACTGAAAAAAAAGAAACAACAGAAAATTCTAAACGAATGTTTGGTTTTGCAACAAAAAATCTTGCTTTATATTCTGATAAAAATTCCGAAGATCTTTATCGTTATAAAAATTTATCATCAGATTATATGCGTTCATCTAGTCCAACACGTGAAGAAGATAAACCTGCTGGTGCATCAGGTACTAGTTCATTCGGATTTATGAAACAAGACAATGATGATGATGATGATGATGATGATGATGAAGATATTGAAAAATATACAAAATCATCTAAACATCAACAAAAATCAAAAAAATAAATTAAACTTAATTAGTATTGTTTTATGTAAAAATGGTCATTAAAATATAACTGATGATTAATTTTCGTTATTAAATTATTAACGTATTCCTCTTTTTCTATTTGTATTTTATTATTCAAGAAATAAATTTCTATTCATGTCAAACAAATATGAGCTATAAATAAATGTACATAAAAATCAATTAAATTCGTATTTTTTCATATTTATATTATTAATGAATTATTTATTAAATAAAAAAAGAAAAACTTCGTAGTGTTAAACTAATATTTTAAAAGCATGTAAATATTCTTTTCTTCTTTTTCATATATTACTTTTATGCTTTTAAGCATGGACGAAATAATTTTATTGATAATAATACAATTAATGAGTATATCAACTACATTGAGTGTATTATGCTTATCTGCTCTTCATAATGATACATACGCAAAAACGACAACAAGATGTTTCTGTTTTTCTTCAAAACCTTCATTGTTTACATTGAGAATAGTATATAGTAAGATGTAGAACTTTATGTCTGGCATGAGTCTTTTAGTTAACATTTGATTAATGAGAAGGTTCGATTTACACCGAAAATGATCTCAAAATTTTATATTTTAAAATGCATTTCACCGAATTCATGAGAATTTGTAACGATTTAAGGCTTCTACCTCAACAATCAACCTCAGTCCAGGTACATCAAAACGTGCTGATATTTGGAGAATATGTTGGGTCTATGATAGTACGTATGTGATATGATTTACCACCTTTTATTATAACGTATAATACGATTACGGACTGAATAAGGGTGAGAAAGTGGTTTATTGCCTCTCCAAAAGTTCTCAGTGACTCTTCAAGATATATACTTGATTTTTTTTTTTGAAAGAACATGTCTGGATGCAATGTCTATGAGAATTATTTTCTTTTAATCTTATCTTTTAAGGTGAAAAGGACCTTGATAGGTGCATAAAAAATGATGCCCTAATTAAGAAAGCGCTTAGCAATATAATAATAGTCGAGCCTAGTTAAAAAAAAAAGATGCTGTGGGCTTTGTTAAAGCATATAACAGATGAAATACGCAACCGGTATCTATCTTAATGCTAAAAACTCAGTTTTGAGAACTTTTGAAAAAATCAAGTTTTCCGATGAAACACCTTAACAATGACACATGTCTATAACAGTTTTCGATTTTGTTCTTTTAATACATAATTAGTTTTACTCATCGGATAAAAAAAAAACTTTAAATATATATATAGTCTCATAGCTTTGAGGTTTCTCGGTCAAATTCAAACAATACAATTATTATTTAAAGCATTATTTGTTTTTTCTTTCCGTTTTTAAACGCTTATTATTTGTATTGACTGACTAATTGTGACGACATTCTCATACAAAGATAAAAGCAAAAAAATTGCCTATAACTTTGAGTTTATAAAATTCAATAGAAAACTATTCAGAAAATCATTGCTTTTGATTATATCATTCGATATTATGTATAAAAATTATTCGTATCTAATTAATAATAATGATCATTTGATGTAAGCATATATTTTATTTAACTAGAAAAATAAAAAGTCATTTATAAGTATTCTTCATTTTCATCGAAAGCTATTTAAAATTAATTTAAGATATTTTATTATGGGTTCTATGTAATTTTGTCATCTTTAAAATGATTTTTTTTCCTTCTTAGAATATTTGTAAAAGAACAATTTTTGCAAAAATAATTGAGTATAAAACTGCTACGAAAAAGATAGAAGATTTTTATCAAAAATCAAATTTATTCAAGCTTTCGACAAGAAACTCTTATCATCATCAGGAACAACAAAAGAAAAGTGAGATTACAATATATATAGAAACGTTCTTAAGTGATAGATAATTGAAGAACGTTTCTATATATATTGTAATCTCACTTTTCTTTTGTTGTTCCTGATGATGATAAGAGTTTCTTATCGAAAGCTTGGATAAATTTGATTTTTGATAAAAATCTTCTATGTTTTTCGTAGCAGTTTTATACTGAATTATTTCTACATTATTATCTACTGCTTTACCTTCAAAATAAATTTTTGCAAAAGTATTATAAAATTCATTATTTAGTCTTACCATAAAATACAAATATTGCTTCTGGTAAATTTGCGTTATTATACTTTCGCTTAATCGAAGAGCTCTCATCTGTTTTTAGGTCATATCCCACGCTATTAATTGTTGATGGATTTTTGTAAAAAGTATGTCGAAGCCTGAGGGAGATAAGAACTGAATCATAAGATATTAAAAAAGTGTTAAGATCATATTCTTTGTCATTCTTACCCACACACTCTCTCACACTATAATCTCACGTTTCGGTCCTCCCACATATTCTAATTCATGGCCTTTTTTCAGTTTTCTCAATTATCAAAAAAGAAAACTTGAATTTCATCTAGTGAAAGTTAAGATTGCAATTTTAACTAGGTAAATTTTATTTTTGCTTGTATTTATTATGGTCATTATAGCAGAATAATCATTCTTATCAAGGATATTTTTATTATAAAATAGAACTTCTATATATATATGCTTTTTCTCTGAACTATTCTTACGTTCTATCATATAGTGAATATATGTTAAAATATTTTTGTATCATTCTGTTTATAAAATTTATGAATTTATCAAGTTGATCATCTATAATCGAACAGAAAAAAATATTCATTTTTTTAGTATCAATACAGAATTATTAATCTTAAATTAGAATTTACCATAAAGATTACAAAACTTGCATATTCAGACGTTTTCATTAAAATTCTCATCCTATCTATAGAATGAACGAAGACAAAAAAAACAAAGAGAAATACATTAATCTTTATTGTAAGACGCTTTTAGATAAGATATTAAATCTTTCTAGATATTATAAATTCATTCATATCATATTTTGAAATATACAAATTGAATTAGGAAATATTTTTTTTTCTTTCTGTAATTAGAAAAACGTCCAAACATAGTTAATCTGAAATGATAAATGTATTCTATATGACCCTGAAAAGTCTTTTATGTCGTACTCATTGACTTGTTCTGAAAAGTAATAAAAGAAAATGTGGTAAATCTTTTTCTTTTTTTTATATAGAATGATCTAGATTATATGTAATACCAAAGACATAATGGCTATGAACTGATATGAAAGATATTAGTAAGAATATGCTGCGATTAGTTAACTCTCGATTTTCTTAACTTTTGAACTTTTAATAGGAAAAATTCGTTTGTACAATATATTTCTTCATTATTACTTGGTTAATGTGAAAGATACAATAACTCGTTTTCGATGGTGTTTTAAAGTATTAAAGAATTATTGAGAGTAAAAGAGATTGGTAGTTTTAGATCTATAATACCCGTAATTCATAAGTAGACATCCGATGAGGTAATGAACTGTTAAAACAATCTTTAATCTGTCTTAACAGTCATTCACAAAAATAATCCACACTGATTTTTTTTTTCTATTATTAAATAAATTTCAATTTCTAACATTTTCAAGTTTATGTGTATTCAACTACAATAAAATTTTTTATTAAAAATTCTTTCAAACTCAATCTTTATATAATTTCCATCAAATATAATTCAACAACAATATTTTCTTTTCAAGTAATGTATACTCCATAAAAAAAAAAGAAGAAGAAGAATTCCAAACAGCTTTAAAAACAATTATTTTAAGGAAATAATTTTGTTTCGCATGTTTTTTTCATGACTTTTATAAATCCATTATCATTATTAGAGTTGAAGGAAAAGAAATCAACTAAAGAATTCTAATTAGTACATCTCTATTTCATGTCAACATTTGCAAATATCATCAAAATCATCGTTGTAATACTCTTATATCGAACATAAAAATGGATCAACATAATACTATTATTCTAATAAGTGTAAAAAAAATCGCTCTGACGCATAGCAAATGGATTTTAACAGAAAGTGACGAACAGGAAAAAATGTTGTTATTGATTAAAACCAAATCAAATCTAGTGATGTCTCCGAGAATGTTTGTTTTTCTTTTCCGAAACAAAATATCAAGTGAACAGATACTTATCTATGTCATTTATCGGAAAGGAAAAAGAAAAACTGTAGCATCAAATAGAAAACAGAAAAGTTCTATTAAGACTACGGTATTTTAGCTTTTTTCCTTTTTTTTTTTTTTAATATATTTCTTATATACAACAACTACTCATATTAATCGATCGAAAGCGGATAAAAACTGAATTAAGTAGATAGACATTTTTTATTTTTTCTTCTAACCGATGACAACAAGATGATCATAAAGAATCTTTTGAGTATTTCCACTTCATTTTATTTATTATTTGTTTATCATGAATATAACCATACACGTATGATTAACAAAAAGATACCATCTGTGTATTTGTCTTCGACAAGAAACAGATATATTTTCATCATGTGAAGTTCTCACAAGATACATTACCAAAACAAAAGACAAACATATGTATACATATATATATATATATTTAGAACAATTTTCTTGTTATTGTCAGTTTTTTCTATTTGTCACTAGACACATTTAGAATATAGATATACATTAACAAAAGACACTATGAAAGATCTTTATATGTGAATATATAAACTTGTTTTTTATTTTGACAATTCCAATACATACATTGTGAATGAGGGGTGACATTTTGCGAGAAAGTCGAGCATTACTAATACGATAGTGAATAAGCAATCGTTTATCAACTGTGTAGCTCGTTTCTTTTTTTTTCTTTGTATCTACATCATTTTTTTTCCAGAAAGAACAACGAGCACTCATCATCATTATCATTTGGGTTACGCGCTAAACACCGCGAGCGCTCGCGCATTCTTGTTTTGTCGTCAAAAAAGACGAAGAAGAAGAAGAAGAAAGTAGAAGAAGAAGAAGACGACGAAGAAGGGAAAAAGAACGAGTCGAAGAAGACAAGGGCCCTAAAGACTAACGTCGTTGTTACTGCTGTTCAAAATATGAGAAGAAACGACAACGAATACAAGAGAAAAAAAACGACATTTCTATTATCGCCATCGTCGTCGGAGAACAAGAACCGTAGTAGTAACAGCAAGAGACTATCGTCGATTCCGACCAAAGCATTTGCACGCTCATGAGAAAGAAAGAAAGAAAGAGAAAAAAATATAAAGAAAAGCAAAAAGGAAAAAATACAGAATAAGAAGAAAAAAAGAAAACGGAGAATAGCGGTAGAAGAAGAGATGTTTCTAGTACTGGTTTCCTACTAGAGACCAAGCTCTTCGTCGATGCGAACATGAAATCTACATTTATGTTTATGTGTAGAAGTGTATCGACTCGAGTCGTCCTCATCGTCGTCGTCGAAAGGAAGCGACCGTGCGCTCGCGCTGAAGAATTCCGGTGAGAATTAGAGCATACGCGCAAAAGAGTGCGAAAAAATTGCCCTTCGTCTTTCTTCGCGCTCTCTCTCTCCCTCTCTCTCTCTCTCTCTCTCTCTCTTCTCTCTTGTCTAAAGACAGGCGCGCGCGCGTTTGACTATATGCTTGTCAATAAATTTAGATAGTGGTGTATAGTAGAACAATATAGATAGATAGACAGAATGTTTATGTCTGTATGTGAAAAAAAAATATAAAACGATACTTCTTCCTGTGTCCTTACTCGCTCGCATTTCAGCAAAAAAAAGTGTGTAGAAAATAAAAGAGAAAAAAAAAGAAACTCTAGTGTGTGAAAAATCAAGCGTAGAAAACGAGATGAGTTTGAAATAAATAAGAAAAAGAATAATAACACATTATATATATTTATATATATATTAATCCTCTTTATTTTTTTTTATATTAATAAGAATTACAACATCAAAATGGACATCTAATCATTTATGGTAAGTTTTGATTATACTATATACATATAACAATAATGTATTTACAGACAAACAAATAGATAGGAAGAAAGAGAGATAGATAGTTCATGATTATTTCATACGCCTCTAGACATCCGCATCTTCATCACTGTCTTAGATTTCATTAGATCTTCACTATTATTATTCATTATTTTTATTTTGTTGCCGCATTTTTATTATCAACATTTACTCTGTCATTTTACATACATAATCCTTAAAGTCATTTTGTTGATTATATCATATCTATCGGCTGATATATTCTTTATATTTTATTCTTTTTCATCTAACAGATGTTCACTAATTGCTTGTGGACATGTCTTTTCTAAATCGATGAAACCAATCGTATCTAATGAGAATGTCCTTTACTATTTCTGACAAACGAAGACAATTCAATCGAAGAAAAGACAACATGTGTTATCTATGTGTAACATAATGAGTTTTTTTTTTTATTACGTTGTATACGTTAGATATTGATTACTCGAACGTACAAGCATAAACTAGAGAACCGACTCAACCCACAACTACTGCATACAATTCAATGCTTATATTAAGAAAGAAGAACCAAGTGAATGTCAAAAAACAAATGATCAATTATCGGGCGAGCTTGCGAACGCACAAGTCTACTTGCGTTCGGTCGACCGTCGACAAGGAAAAGAAGAGAGAAAAAGACAGAATAGATTTAGTCTCTGAGAAGATGACGACGACAACGACGTTGAGTAGTCCTGTATTATATAGTTTAGATAGAACAGCTTATAAGATAGGGGCAAGAAAAAAAAAAAATAATAAGAAAAGACGATGTCAATACATAAATGAGTTTTTTACTTAGATTGAAAAAAAAATAAAGATTTCTTTATTACGTAAGTTCTTAATTATTAATAAAACTCAATATTAAAATGTTGATAGATATTTGTTATTTAATTATCTTTTTATAGACATGCTAATAAATATAATGAAAAACTATTTATTATATTTATAGTTCTTTTTCTTTTTCTTTAAGAATGTAAATCATGAAAGAAAAAAAATTCTTATTATGATTTTTTATTATTTTATATACAAATTAAAATTAAAATTAATAATAATAATAAAATGTTAAATTCAAAATCTAAACAATCAGTTTTTCATTTTATATCTATTTATTCATTTATAATTATATTTATTCTTATATTTCTTATTAGTACTTTTATTTTTTTTAATACAAAAAATTCTCATATATCATTAAATTATCGTTTAAAAAGGCAAATATCAAATCTTAATGATAAACAACATTATAATGATATGTTACGTCGAATATTATTACATAGAACAAGTTCATCTTTATTAGCTGATTGTACATTAAATATGGCATTAGATGGAATTTATCGTTTACCATCAGAAAATACATTATCATCACAAATTATTTTATTAATTGAACAAACATTTCAAAATGAAATAAATACATTAAAACGTGTAAGTGACAAAATTCGTTTAAAATTAAATCAAACATTAAATCATTTAAATGATCGTACATTAGAAAAATTTCGTAATGATTTTAGTCTTGATATACGTATATTATTAGCTAGTCAATTACGTATTAAAGAAATTGATATAAGAATTTTACCATATGATAATGGTGGATCATATTTAATTAAATATTCTCGTATAAATAATTCAATATCAAATATAATTGATTATGAAACAATACATGATGATATTATTAAACAAGATTATATTTTACAAACATTTACAATGTCAAATGTACGTGAAACAATGAATAATAATCCTCAACATATATTAATTACAAATGGTTGGTGGCTTGGACCAGTTTTATGTGAGAAAAATAAAAATGAAACATTTATTATGGCACATATTTTACCTTTAATAAATAAGTAAATAATATTAAAATTTATATATATATATATTTATTATTAGTATTTTCTTTTATTTTATATTAGTTACTTTATTGTCACGTATTTTAATATATCATCTGTTGATATTAATCAATGTGCAAATAATGATGTACCATTTGGAAATACACATAAATGTCCAAATAGTACAGAGGTAAAAAAATCATATTATTTATCTAATATGATTTTATTTTTTCCTTAAAAAAAAACTAGTGTTTTCATCAAGCTGGACAAGGTTTTACATTAGGCGCTTATGAATGTATTTGTAAAGGACCATATCATAATACAACAATTATTATTAATGGTCATGATTTAGAATGGAATGAAACAACAACAAATCAAAATCCTTTAATATCAAAATTAAATACATGTGAATGTAATCCACAATTATGTTTAGCTGATTCAAATCGTTTTTTACATACAATAATAATAATAATTCAATCAATATTTATTGTTTTTGTTGCTATACTTGCTGCTATTATATTTCAAAGACGTAAAATAAAAATAATTAAACATTCAATGTGGATTTTACTTGAATTAGTTCTTTTTGGAGCGGCATTACTTTATGCATCAGTAAATAAGAAAAAATAATAATAATAATAATAATTTTTTTTTTCTTCTTTAGGTTATTGTTGAAAGTTTTGGTCCACATGGAATCGTTTGTTTAATAATGCCTTGGTATGTAAGAAGGTCTTATTACATAATACCAGATGATATTCAAATATATATATATATTAATTCTAATATACATATGAGAATAGTACCTTTCTTATTGATTAAGTTCTAGTAGATTTATAAAGAAAAATTTTAATTATAGTTTTAAAACTTAGTTATATTTTGAAAAGAAAAAAGAGACAATCTTATTAAATATTTAATATTTTATGAAATGTCTCTTGTGGAGAGAGAGAAAAAAAAACCAAAATGATGAATAAGAATAAAGTTTGAATATTCTCATAAGAATTATAAATAGTAATCATGTTAGTTTAGAAAAATAAATATTTATTATTTATTTTCTTTTTGTTTTTGAAGGCTTCGTGAATTTGGTTTTACGATTGTTTATGGTATATTAATCTTACGAATTTATAAGTAAATATTAAAAATTTTTTTTTTTTCTATTTATTTATTTATTTTTTTCTTTTAATAAAGAATGTTAGCAGAATTTCAATCTCGTAAAGCACATTGTGTACAAGTTAAAGAAAAAGATATTTTACGTATATTATTTTTTCTCTCGATATCTATTATTGGTTATTTACTTGGTTGGACATTTGTTAATATTGATCATGCAAATGACGATCTTTCACTTGATAAATATTTCTTAGGACATGGTTTTACATTTCGAAATAAAAATTATTTTCAAACATGTCGACCACGTTCATGGGATTATCTTGTTCAATTTGGTTTGTAATTTAAAAACAATAAGAAAAAAAAAATATATATATATATGTTTTCTTTTAGCGGAATTTATTTTTCTTTGTGTTGGTATTCGTTTTATTTATAGTACTCGAACAGCTCCATGTGAATATCATGAACGTAAATTAATTTCAATTGTTATTGTTTGTGAAATGATTTTTTCAACATTACTTCATATTATTAAGTAAAAATTAAAATAAAGAAAAAAAATTTTTTTTTTTTTTAAAAATATTTTTATTCTAATAGAGATTGTCTATGGGCAACAATTAATCCAGATACTTTTTTTATATTATCATTTTGTCGATGTCATTTTACAGTAACATGTATGATAATATTTATCTTTTGTACAAAAGTAAATCGTTAATTTTTTTCTCATATATTTAATTAATATGTATTGATTTAGTTATGTTATATATTTCGACCATTTAATGAAGAATTTAACGGACGAGATCGATTTCTTTCATTACCTGATGGTGTTGAACCAGCAGATCTAGTTACAAAATTACAATCGAATGGTGATATTGAATTTGGTGAATTAAATATACGCGATATGGATCCCGAAGAAATTCGAGTAAGAATTTGGTTTTTTTTTGTCTTTTCAAGAGAATTTTTTTCTTATTTTTTAAAGGCGGAATTAAAACGTTTATATACATCATTACATCTTTTAAAAACGAAAACAATGCGTAAAGATAATCCACATTTAACAAAAAAACATGGACCACGACGAAAAAATCGTCGATTTTCCATGCAAGCATTTCAACGTCATGGTGGAACAAGTTCAGCTGCTCCTGTTAGCGGTGCCCCTAGTGGTGCTGGTGGTGGTGGATGTGGCGGTGGTGTTGGTGTTGGAGGAACAATTAGTAGTATATTAACAGGTGGAACAGATAAACATGATCATGATTTAACAAAAACACCTGAAGATAGTACAGGTAGTCATAATGAAACTACACATCTTGGTGGAATAAGTATTTATCGTACTAGTATAGATGATAGTGATGATGTTCGTGGACGAACATTTTCAGATGTAACAATACCATCAACAGGAATTGGTCAACGAGTTACATTTAAATGAAATAAATTGTTTCGGTATTTTTTTTTCTTCTTCTTCTTCTTTTTTTTTTTCGTTTATTTGACGGTGATGAATTCCATTGTTTTAAATGTGTAGATTCCTTATATATATGCGTCCGATAATATAATCTGTATCGTTTTTTGTTTCTTTTCATTTCGCATGTGTGTTCTGAAAATTAAACTCATAATAAAACAAAAAATAACAGTAGGATCAAGAGATCCAATTAAAGAAGCTTTGTTTCTTGTAAATTTCTTTTCACTTTTTTTTTTTTTTTCTTTCTTTTTTTAGCAATATGAATAGCTAGTTAAATGTAAAAGTATTGTGTTGGATAAATTGTTCTTTTCTCTCGAGGTAAAATATGATTGTCTCAATTCAATTCATTACAAAATGCAATTGCTTTACAAAACACGATAGAGATGACTTTTTTGACTATATAATAAGCCTATTTAAAAATGAAAGCATAGTAGCACTTTAAAAAGAAGTAAAGGTGTAATAAATGTAAAAGAGAGATGGGGGAGAGAAAAAGAGAGTCGTATTGACGAGAACAAAAGAGACTGGTAGAGAGAAAGAGACGAGAAAGGATATGTATATGTGTTGGTAAAGTTGCGGTTGTATGCTGTAAGAAGAATCAGGAAAAATGTACGTCGACAACAGCACGCTTTCAAATATTTGACTGCCATCTCACCATCATCATATTGATCTCTCCTTGGTTCATCATTTAGAGCTTCACTCCACTTTAACGTTTTCTTTTTTTTTTTTTGTTGATACAAAAAACTACTTCTTATATTGTTTCATACGAATTTTGATGATATGAACTAAAGAGAGAATATAAACATAGTTATAAACATGAGTGATCGACGTTCTTCTCATCATCATACACGACAAACATTTGAAGAAAAATATCGAACATTGGAAAATGAACTTAAACGAAAAAATGATACAATTGAATCACTAAGGTATATTATAATATATAAATATTAATTTAATAAAAACAAAAAAGAATTATTAATTAATTAGAAATGAAATAGTTAATACAAGTC
>JAJEKB010001244.1:0-34709 GCA_022393335.1 Macrotrachela quadricornifera | reverse complement strand
GGCAAGCAGTCGAAACATCAATTCAAACATTTAATAAAACTCGTCGACTGAATATGAGTTTTAAAAAAACTACAACAAGTAAAAAAAAAATAAATAACATTTATTTATTTATTTTTATTTTAACAAAAAAGAAAAATAATTATAAAATATTGTTATATATATATACATATTATTTACAGAAAATACCACAACTGCTCATCCAATATCAAGACCAACTTGTTCGATAAGAGAATTAATGAATAAAACAAATTTTTCAAAAGAACAAATTCGTCATCTTTATCGAACATTTAAACAAGTAAATTCTTATTTTAGTTTTTTTGTTGTTGTTGTTATTTTCATTACAATTTCAAATAGGATAGTCCATCAGGTCAAGTAAGCAAAGAACATTTTGCTTCAGTTTTTGCAACATTATTTCCAACTGGTGGTATGTGTATTATATACACATATACATATTGAAAAAAATAAATGAATAAATTTTTCAAAATTATTCTAGAATGTTATCGTTATTCAATATTTCTTTTTCGAAATATTGATCGATCAAATACAGGTATAATTCGTTTTGAAGATCTTATTACAACATTTTCAGTACTTATTCATGGTTCAATTGAAGATCGTCTTAGTTGGATTTTTGATTTATATGATTTAAATAAAGATGGAAAAATGACAAAAATGGTTTGAAAAAATAAATAAATAAAGAATAAATATATTTTATTCTTTATTTATTTATTTTTCTTTTTTTTTTAGGAATTACTTCAATTAGTTGCATCAGTTTTTCAACTTATTGTTCCTGTTTGTAAACTTAATTATACATCGATTACAAATACTATTGAAGAACGAACAAATCAATTATTTCATGTATGTAAAATATGTCATAAATTAATTTCTAATTATTCAATATTATAGAATTGGGATATTCATGGAAATGGTCTTGTATATAAAGAAGATTTTCTTCAATATTGTTTACAGGTTTGTTTATTAATTGAATTATTATAATAGAAAAGAATAAAAAAAAAACATATCTTTTTTCGATTAATCTACAATGCAAAAATATTCATAGAAATATCTGAGATTATTGCGCAGTAAGAATGAAGCAGAAAAAACAGCTTATTATGTATCCTGATGAAGCAAAATGAAATCTTTTCAATAATGTGTCACTCGATTATTCATAATAAAAAATAAGATTACTATGACAAGAACATGAAGAGGTTAGAAAATAAATTATAACTTTTCCTGTGAACAATATTAATTATTTTGATATGAAAAGTAGTGTTTTTCATTATTTTAAAAAAGGAAGTGGCATTTCGGATGATTTATTATGTATTAAAAAAAGTATAAATGCCTATGGGTTAACACATTTTTTTTAAAAATCAAACTTAGTCAACTATTAAAAATTTTGTGACAAAAAAAGAGCATTATTCCAATATGCTACTAGCAAAATTTATGTGAAGCAGTATCGAGTTGAACTATAGTTTAGAGTTTGCCATTTAATAATCTTATGTATTAGAAATATTGAATGAATTCTTACTTTATAACATATTCTGATTTTTGTACGAATAGTTTTGTACCGTAAGTTTGACAATAGTAAATTACAAATTATAGAGGAAATAGAATAATAGAACATTTTCTTTGACTTGATGATTTTGTTCTTAATGAAAAAATCTACAATCACGCACTAAATGTTTCTCCAGGGAAATAGTGTTATATCCGATCAACGAATTGTCATGAATTATATTTAGATTATAGGCATGTAAGTTCGTATGTTAATATATAGATGTATATATATGTAAGAATACATTTACATTTTTTTATTGTAAATGATAAAGAATATTTTTGAATAGAATAATTAATTATATTAATTTATTTGATAATTGTTTATTGTTTTAGTTATTAATAAACAAAAAACAAAAATAAAAACATGAGTAGGAGATATTGATGTAGATACTAATGAAAGTAATTATTAGTTGTATTTTTAAAAATCACATGAGACAATTCCAATGTTAATATTTAATGCAGGAAGTTAATCGATTTAAGTGTTAACTACATATTTGATGATATATCTTCATTACTTGAATCTAATAATATACAATCTAGGGTTTATACTTTAACAAAAATCAGGATAAATATGTAAAGAAATTATCTAATAAATGACTTGTTCCGTCTTTTTCAATTCTTTAATTTTTACCTTGATTAACGTCTTTTATTTTGCTCGTTTTTATAAAAAGTACCGAAAATCTTTGTTGTCTTTCTCTTATATATATATATATATGTGTGTAAGAGTCTTTAATTAAAATAAATTACTCATATCTATCATATTATTAGATATATTGACAATATTTTATGGTAATTGAATTTCGATTATAGATGAGAATAAAAGCATTTGAATATTTTCATATAAAAACATGTACTCAATAACTAGTCTAAGAGCAGATAGTTTATCTATTTAAGTTTCCAAATAAATATGTATGTATTTAATATTAAACTTAAATTTTTTTTTCCACTTTAGAACGAATCAATCATTCGCTCTATGGAAAAGCTCAAATCAGACATATGTTTATAATTGTCATTATTATTTTTTCTTTTCTTTTTTTTTTATTCTTATTTTCAAAAAAAAAGAAAACAAAACAAACGCGCACACAAAAAAAAAATATTTGTATACACACAAATGACAATACAAATGATGTTCATAATAATAAAAAAAGAAAAAGAAAACAAAAGACCAGGCTCTATTTGGTACAAGATCGTATTTAAAAACGAAAGAAAATAAAAAGAAAAAGATTTTACTTGTTTATTCCTGAGAGAGAGACCTAGATAACATACAAACTGCATAGGTTATATCTCGATATTTTAGCATTAACCATAGTTCTAATAATAAAAAAAAAAGAAGATTTTTTGTTTTTTTAGGTAATAATCAATATTTATATATATTAAATATGTAACTCCTTATTTCTTTTATCGAAAAAGAAAAAAAAAAACACAACAAATATCGTGAATTCGCCAAACATCTGCCTGTTTTGTAGAGTCGTCGATCAATTAGTCGGTCAAAAAAAAAACGAAAACGAAAAAAAAAGCAAACAACTATTAAATTTCAAAAGAATAATGCAAAGTAGCAGAAAAAAAGCCAAAAAGAAAAAAAAATGAAAAGAAAAATGGCACAACTTTCTGATCAATAGATAGATTAGAAAGAAGGATGTAAAGAGATAGTATGTGTCACTGTTTTTCTCCATATATGGCTATTATACCTTTTCTTACGAACACTGTTATTCAAGAGTGACTGAGAAAAAAAGAAGAGAACAATTGATGTTTGAAACAACAAATAAAAAGACTATACAAATATCTCTTTAAACAAATATGAATAAAGAGAACTAGAGAATAATGTCGGACCTGAGTGATAAAAGGAAAAGAAAACACACACAAACACATGTGTATTGATTAAATAGTAAATTTAATTATTCGATTGTAAACCATTGAGCATTTCGCCAAGTAAACACCCATCAAGAAGTTTTCCATCATGTTTACGATCGATTAATTGTAAAAATTTCTTTAAATCATTTCCAATTAAACGTACATCGGGTAATTTTAATAAAATACAAGCAAATTTTTCTTGCTCATTTGTTGATGCACGTTGTTGTGATGATGGAGAACGATTTGTTGAATTTGATATAGATGAACTATTATGATCTGTTGTATATTCACCTAAAGCATTTGTAATTTTTTCTTGTACTTCTTCAATTAAACTCGATTCTGTTACACCTTGTACATCTTAAATATAAAAAACAAAAAAAAAATTATTTAATAAAGCAAAAAAAAAAAGAAAATATAATTTCTACCTGGATCAAATAATACAAGATATTTAAGTGCAAGATATTCTGGATACTAAAAATACACAAAGAACAATCTTAATAAAAAAAAACGAAAACAAAAAAAAAATAATACATACTTGCCACTGTAATTGACGAAAATCATTAACACATTGTAAATATCTTTCAGCTAATTTTTTAACAGCTGGATTTTGAATTAAATTTATATTTAATAATTGTCCATTAGCCTATTTAATATAGAAAAATTAATAGAAAAACAAAATCAAATAAAAAAAAAAAAATTCAAATTTTTAACATACACTAACAATACAATTCACACAAGTTTCTTTTGGTTGTTGACATTGTTTCCATATAAGATCAATAATTAATATTTCAATCCATGCTGCTTTTAATAATTTTATCTGATTATCAATCTTAAAAAAAAAAATAATTCAAATTATTATTAAATTAAAAACAAAATCTTTTTTTTTTGTGTTTAAATTTACTTGTATATCTTTAAAATATAATGATTGTCGAGCCTAAAAAGAATAAATAAAAATCTTTATTCTAGTTTATTTTTATTTTTAAATATATACCCAATCAACCATAAGAAAACATAATTTATCTAATAATGAACAAACAATTAATATATCACCATCATCACGTGTTAAATCAATATGAATTTGTTGAATATCTTCAATATAACGTACTTCCGTACACTAAAAAAAAAAAGAACAATTAAAATTTATATACTAAATAAAAACGAAAGAAAATCTTATACTCGATATGCTTGATCTGATTCGATAAGTTTTGTTAAAGTTTCTGGTATATTATTTGTATCAGTCATATCATAACTCGGTGCTAAATATTGATTATTATAAAAATAAATTGATGATATACCATTATTTGTATCTGTATGCATTGAATCATTAGTAGCTAATGTTTGTTGTTGCATAGTTAATGTACTTAATATAGATGATGTATTTGATGTTGAATTTGATGTATTCACTGTTGTTGGTGGTGGTTGTACAGTTGTTGTTGGTGATGATATTTGATAATCAAGTAATTTTGATGATATTTGACCAACAGGTGATGAACTTGAATTTGATGAACCTGATGGTGGATTACTGTTGCTATTTGATGGTAAAAGTAAAGATGGAGGTGAATGTCCATAGGCAGTTGATGATGCTGATGAATTTTTATAATATGTATCAAATGGATTTAATTGAAATGATTGTTGTAAACGTGTATTATTTGTAATTGATGGATTTGGATTAAAAAAATCAGGATAAACATCAGAAAATGATGAAGATTTTTGTTGTTGATAATGATGTTGATGATGAGGATGATGTGTATGTGATGGATGATTAACATTTGTTGTTGATGTTGTTGTTGTTTGTAAACTCGAATACATATGTTGAAATGGATGAAGATTTGGTTGTTCAGGTTCAGTTTTAACTTGCATATTATTACCAGTTATATCTAATGATGTTTGTCCATTATCAATACCATTACCATTTGGTATTATATTTTGTTGTGCTTTAACCATACTAACAAAATGTTGTCTCATTATTTGTTGACGTAATGCACGACTACGACGATATAATGGACCAAATTTATTTCTTCCACCTCGTACTCGATTCTCTCGAACAGCTTCTAATTTCATACCAACTTGTAAACATTTTTTAAAACGACAAAAAGCACAACGTTTTCGTTGAGTTTTATCAATTTGACATTGTTGTTTATCGATACATTGATAATTTTTTTTATTTTGTACTGTTCGTTTAAAAAATCCTAATTAAAAAAAAAAACAAAAAAAAAAATTTATTTTTTGCTTCAATTTTTTTTTATTTATAATTCTTTTATACCTTTACATGATTCACATGTTAATAGGCCATAGTGAAATCCACTGACTTTATCCCCACATACAGGACACAAATCATTGAACCCAAATTTAACATCAAGTCCAACATCTGGTGATGGAACGTCCAGGACACCTGGACCTATAAAGAAAATGAATAAATAAAAGAACTTGTTGTTTCCTTATTTTTTTTTTAAGTAAATGTACTTAGATTTATTTTGTATAAAAACGATCATTTTTCTAAATCAATATGCACAAACGTACACACACACACATAGACGTAGATATGATGGCTTTTATATTTGATTATTAAAGATTTATCTTTCATTTATATAGATTTTTCTTTTCTTCTTTCTGTTAATGATTAAACTAGTTAATTAAACGACAGACACATAATAAATAGTCGTTTTTACGACACGCGTTTGTGCATATTCATTCAAAATAAAAAATAGATGAGATAGAATAACTAAACATCAGTTAAAAATTGCGTAAATGACTAAAGTCAACAGCTGTGCATATACATGAATGAATAGAAATTTGTACGAAATAGAAGTAAAAAAAAAAAAAAAGAAAAGAATGCTTTTGTTGTAAATATAACAACGGTGATGGCGGCGACATGAGAGTTCACATGCACGTCGGGGCCGGACGTGGCCGCTTTCGGCGCGCGTTTTTTTCAACCTTTTTTTCTTCTTGTTCTGTGCACCCGCCATTACTACCACGGCTATTATTACTACAACAACTACAACTACTTCTCAACACATCCTCATACTCCTACAAGTCGATGATGATGAGGGACGTAGGGAACAGAGAAAGACGCAACATCGTTACTATTTCTATGCTTTACGTCCGTATGCAAACGCTTGCGCTTTCTCTTTATATGTCGTAAAGACGTAACACGAACGTGTATACGATGAACATCCCTTTTTTTCCCCACCCCTCATCCAAACAGGCATTTGATGATGTTGATGATGATGATGATGACGATTGAAATTCGAGCGAATTGTGCATAGTGGCCTTGCGCAACATCGTTAATCGTTTGGACAAACAAAGCACGGTGCACTTCTCGGTATATATGTATGTGTCGCACACGGGCACATACTCGCATTCATTAACCACTTTTTGCGTTTGATCAAATTGAGTCAAGACTCGGAAAGGACTCAAGCTCGGCTAATAACAAGGACATATAGTCACTTAAACGAGAATGTAATCACAAGGACATTTTGCTCATCAACAATCATAAGACAGTGTGTATGTGAACACCTGATGATGATGATGATAATGATGATATGAAAGAATGACGTAGTTTTTTTCTTTTTTTCTTCATGACGAAGAAAGTACAAAAAAAAAATAACATGGTAAATATAAAGAGCTTTTGAAGTAACAAAAAAAAAAAGATAAAGATTAAATGAAAGACTTACCCATCCGAGGGGCGAACTGTGAGGCAGTGATTTTTGGTTGCTGTTATTGGGGTCAAGTGTAATGGTTCAAAATCAGCGTGTACTCGCAATTTTTTTTTCTCCTATCTCGTTCTCGATTTTCTCGTATTCAGTTAGTGATCGTTGTCGAAGGATAAATGCTGCGTAACATTTGTGCGCTATGCTCAGCGCATCCAATTTTTCCTCCGTGATAGAGCGTTGCTGATTCTACTCGTCCAACGACACCAACGCAGCATATGTATTGTAGTACGTGTACGTGTGCCGGTTATGATGGTAGTCGACGTTGTCAGTAGTAGAGTGCGTTGCGCGAACGATTTTGCTTATTCTTTTTCCTTTCTTCTTTACACCATTGCCGCCGCACCACTATCGACCGCCTTTTTTTCTCTTTTCTCGTTTTCTTTTTTCTTTTTCTTTCTTTCTTTCTTTTTTTTTGCATGTATGTGTGTGCAATGACGCCCATGAACCGATGACCATGTACATATTGCAGCAGTTACAGCAGTGCATATGAGAGAGAAAGAGCGAAAGAACGCAATGCGCACAACTACCACCATTGTTTCGCCGTCTTATTTTATTTCTTTCTCTTTTTTTTTCTTTTATACTCTATTTCTCTCTTTATGTATGTACACGTATATGTTCACCATAAGACGACGATGTCGTCGTAAAGAAGAAAAAGATGAGCTGCTTGCACATATGCAAGCTAGTAGGAGTGCACACTTTATGTCAACGTCACCGTCAAAAAAGCAATCACAGCTTGCTCAAAAGAAAGAAAGAAAGAGAGACAGAACTATTTTCTCTTTTTGCTTGCATATGTATATATGTACAATGATGTGATAGTTACATTGATGCCGTGCCTTCTGATACTATTTATGTCTGAACAAATCAACGTTTTATTTTGTTTCTTTCTTTTTTTCTCTTTCCTCATATACATATAGAATATATGCAAAAAGAAACTAACTTGATTCTATTACGCTCAATGCTTGGTCAAGACTGATATTATCATGTAATATTTGCTTTTATACATAAGCTTTTCTTTCTTTTCTTTTCTTTTCTTTTCTTTTCTTTTTTAGTTTTAGTTTTTTTGTAATGACAATGACCGAAAACGTCTAGGTCATTTATTTGTTATTACTTGTCGTCTGTCTGACCATCAACTAGAGAACATAGTCTGTCGCCAATGTGATAGGAAGGCAAAAAAAATTCATGTAAATGTGATCGGTCAATCACTATATTGTATAGTGACTAGACGATTGTTCGTTCGTAATATGTATAACCTTATATATGAAGGGCATATATATATATATGGTCAGACATACTCCATAAAATAGTTAAGTGAAATACTCGAGACAGACATGTGCATTCATTGGTCAATGAATGGAAAGAGATTAATCGGTACAAACTTATCTAATACATCCATATATTTCTAGATATAGAAGAATAGACAATAATAAGTATGTGTTGGCATTGAGCATTATAAAGATTATCTCCATTCATATAGTTTACATAATCGTACATACTCGTTACTTAACGAGCTATTAAATCTTACCATTTTTCTCGTTAGATTTCTTTTGTTTTGTTTGTTTTGTTGTATTTGGATCATCAATACTTAAATTTGTTGAATTATTATCATCACTATCATCATTTATTTCATTCTCTTCTTTATCTTCCTCATTTTGATTGTTATTATCATCAACATCAAGAAGATCATCAAGAGATTGAGGTGTTTTCATTATAATATTATTATTATCAATCATAATTGGAGAATTTCTATCATCAATTGTTTCTTCAATATCATTATTTGAATCTGGTGAATAAGTTTTTTGTGTTGAATTTGATCGTAAATAATTCTTTTGAGATATATCATGTTCACTCATATTGTCCAAAATATCATTGCAAATCAATATTTATTAACTAAAATAAACAGAAATAAGATAAAAATCTTTTACAGAAAATAAAATATATTTATCATACATAAAATATCAAGATGAAATTCTAAGATAAAATATTCGATTTATTGAACATACGATGATGTTTTCAATCATAATTCGTATCGATGATCGATACGTTCTTTTTTATAAGATCATAGAATATGATCTAAAACAAAAAGAATTAGTGGTCAAGGTCAGTTGAATACATACTACATATATATGTATATATCTATATATACATATATACACATGAATAAGATCGACAATGGTAAAAAAGAAAGACCTTGACAAAAGAAAACGACCTTCGAATAACTGGAATGCATGACAGTACAAGGTAATAATAGGTGATTACATGAGATACTGTTCACGTAAAAGATAATTATCACTACCTGAAATATAAATAAATTATATGGATTTGACACTGAAATAAAAAATATAAATAAACAAAAAACGTAATATTAGATGATTTTTATCGATTGGCTCGAAAAAAATTAACCAATAAAATATTAACTAAAATCCTCTGTCGCTAGCAGTTTTAATAAATAATTATTTTCAAATATTGATTGAAAAAATAGACATATATTACATTATGTTTTAAATATTAAATTATTAAGAATAATAATAAAGGTTCACAATAATGTCATGTGTATATTATGATTGATATACATACCTATGTTTCCTGCGATTATAATATATCTTAATTCTTAACAATCTACTGGTACTTAAGGATTAATTAAATAATAAATATTGTGATATAATGTCTATAGAAAAATATGATTCAAATTTTGACACTTATTAATTTAATTCAATCATTTTAAATTAAATAATTTTCAGATATTTAAAGTTACTAAACATTTTCAATATATCATAATTTAGTTTCATATGAATAGTTGTCATACAATTATCATTTTGAAATACATCAATACTTCTTAATGATATAGTTTATTTCATAGATATAATCATAGCAATCGATCAAAACATCTATTCTTGAAGATATAACAAAGAATGATTCTTTTATGACATTTCTAGTAACAACAGGTGTATGATATTTATTATTATATGTAGAAAAATATCTAGTATGAAAATATAATGATTTTTGATGGTTAAAAATAAACAATAAAGATAAAATATTCGTTCATGATATGAAGAAGTTTAACTAGAAATTTTATCTATAAATAAATTTTGATAATTGATGGCTTTTCTATATAAATAGTTACATATTAAATAAAGTAGCAGGGCAGTGAATTTTTTGAAGTTTTAAATATAAACATAGAGGTATAAAAATAATTCATTGTCTAATATAATAAAACGAATCTTTTAGTACTGATGAATACAAGAATTAAACTAACAACATAAAAGAAAAATATACATATCATTATAAGTAATGAACTATAAATTAGAAGAATGATTCTTTAATTTTATTTCAATCTATTTTGATAATAAAATGTATGTCAATGATTTATACGAATTTTATAATATTATTATTTATTAGTTCTATTTGAAAATACTTTAATTTAATAAAGTCTATTGAATTAGTCGAGTTTCATAATTATTCTTCAAATTCTGAATATCTTATTATTGTAATCATCGTCGATCAAACTGTCTTGGAACATTCTATTCATTATTATATAATTGCCAAGATCCTCTTCTTATAATCACGCAAACAACAAGAACAATTCATCAATTATCTTGTAGTAAAAAAAAAATAATAATCCAAGAAATTGAGATATATAAAAATACTATTAATATCAATTGATTTTAAATAATAATTTTATTCAGAATAAATTTTTGAATATGAATTATTTACAAAATCTTATTATAATACATGTTTTTATTACATATATACAAAGTTCAGATATAAAATCAGAATAGTCTTGTATAGCTGTTAGATTTTTTCTGATTACTAAATGTCACATAAATTGTGACCTTTCGATTAGGTACAGTGATTTCTTGCTTGAAAATATCATTAATTGAATTATGTTCTTTTAAAGATGAAGTACCATTCAATGACAAATAAATACAACGAGTATCTGGAAAATGATTATTTTAATACTTTGTTTCAATTTTTTAATTAATGAATAAAATATTCAGAAATTTATTGTCAGTAAATTTACCATAAATCACATAACATATTAGGCATTTTACATACTAATTCAATCGTATCTTCGTATGATCCAATTGATCGATTGATGTTGGAGTAAGCTTTGACATAATTTTCGATCACCATCGTATTGAACTAAACCAGACATAGTTTCATGAGTGACTGAGTATGAAAGACGTACGCTAGATGAAGCACGATTCATATCGAATGTGTCTTATGTGGCAAAATAATTTTGAGTTTTAGATGAAAAAAAAGTTAGAATAGGCATATGGTAACCAAAGAAATTGATCATACCAATCTAAATGATCAATATTCCATGTTGAATCAGTAACATACCAATGATGATTTAGTCGTATTACACTCTGTGCATGATCAGTTTCTGTAAATACCGATGTATTTCACATAAAGCACATTTCCACTTATCTTTTCACATTCTAATTTCGTACCATCGCAAAGTGCTTTAAAAGTAGTACCATATGCATCATAAATATCTTTTTTTATTATAAAAATAATATTATCCAAAGTTTGTTGTCTTGCATTGGCATTAGAAAAAGAACTTACATCATATTCAATGTTTTATGAAACCTAATAAAAGACTATTCATACGCGATCAATTAAGTTCTTGTCTTTTTATAAATTCTTCGTTAAATTAATCAATTCATTGAATGAATTTGTTTTCCAAGACATAGTTATTTTTCGATACTCTGTATTGTCAATAGCAGCTTGCTACTAATAACAAAATTTAGGATCGAATGGAACAACATTCACTGAATACACATCAACGTATGGATCGACTATCGGAGATGAATTGTTAATAACTATTTGTTCGGTTTCATTAGCATATTTCTTTTTTCTTCTTGATTAATGACTATAATAACATTTAACAGTTGTTTCATTTAACACCAGTCGTTGAAAGACAGTTTCAACAGTTTTTATTACAAATGATTTGATCTTGATATTTTGGATCGTGTTCGTTCCACTGACACTGATGAAGATGTTGGAATACTTACATTTTCCTTTTGAATAGGTGAGATTCCTTCAATTATTATGGTATATGAGTCCGTATTTTATTGCTCACTTATGATCTAAGTGAACAACTATAAAGACTTTGTTGTAGAATGCCCTACTTCTAATAACAGTTTTTTCTAGAAAACTTTTTTATTTTGCCTTTGAAAAGCACAGTTCAGATGTGCATTCATCACATTGTGATGATTTCGATTAGCTATTTATTAATTTGAAATGATGCGTAAGTGCTGAAAATGAAGAAAGAATAGGAATTTCTCATAGGGATTATATGACTGTTGCATATGGTACAATCATCTCCATGGAGGGAAGAATTACTTCAATAAAATTTGAGTAAAAACATTACGAAAAATTTTTCTATACTTTTTCCCTATAAAAATATATCATTAACCTTAATACTGCTAGGTTTTCTTCTTCACTGTATATATGTTTTCAACAGAATGGAATAAAATAACCTAGACTTGCAGTACCAGGGTTAATATAATTATGTAAAGATCAATCATTCTTCATTAATTGGCATGTACATATTATTACAATACTTAACGATTGCTAATATATATCATATTTACTTATATATTATTCAACGAATGAGTATATATATATTTTTTTCTCTATTCTATTCTCTAGACACTACGAAACTTTCATGTCTTATAGAATATGCCTCGAAAGTTAGTCAATCGAGGAAGAACCTGAATATCTACTCTGCCATGCAATTAAACAGGTCAACTTGTTAGTTAATGATAGCAGTTTTTATTCTTATGAATAAAGTAAACAAATACTTCTTTTATATATTCTTGTTAATCTGATAAAAATGTGAGTTATTGATAAGGAAGAAAAATCCGTATGAAGTATTCTTTGGAAATTATGCAATATGAATTTTTTCCAAGAAATTGAAGATTCAATGTTTCTAAAGGGCTTTGATTGTTCATTTTAGTTATCGGATACGAATTCCAGTATTTAAACAAATTAATTCTAAGAATCTGCGGTATTTACATCGATATGATATCATTCACAAAATATGTTTTGATGACTAAAATTTAGCTATGGAACACATCATATGAATTTTTCTTCTTCATTAACATGCCAAATTTCTTCAGACAGGTTAACAAGAATACTTAATAGAAGTATTTATTTACTCAGTTTTATATGAACTTCTATTATTCATTAAAATTGCGGTTCATTTAATTGAACAGAAATAAAGATATATTTGATTAACTGTTGTTTTTAATCCATCCTATTTATTTTTATCTTCTAAAATATATCTATTCTGATAAAGAACAAAAAGAATAATAGAAGAAATAATTTTATATTTTTATCTCTAGTTATTCTGATTAATTTTAATCTAATGTTAACTATAAATTCAACATAATATCATGTACTATTTTGGATATTGTAAAAAGATTTTCTCTTTTTACTTAATGATAACTGCCTAAAATAGAATAGGAATACGGAGTAGTTTTTCATGCACCTACGTGAACATTTTAATAATGATGAAAAAAATAGAAAAACTCTTTAAACTAAGTGAAAATGTACGTCATTCCAAACTATTTTGATATGAAATAATTTAGTCAAAACTTATTTAAATATTAACTAAGGTACATCAATTGTTATTGAATTTCAAATCTTTTATTCGAAATATCTATTTGTTCTTATTACAATCATAAATTCGATTTATTCAGATGAATATAATATAAATTATGGGATATGAAATATATACCTATGATATTTAAATTATAGAATAAATTTTTTTTTGTCTTGAATTTATTAATATATGTATAATGAAAATGAAACATTTCGATCCTTAGGCTACATAAAAGGAAGGAAATGATTTAATAATATAGGATATTGCATGCATTAATTCTAAGGTATTCAAAAGAAAATATTTAGTGATTTTGCCTACGCATATATATATATAATTTCATCGGATATTTTTGCTTATCAATACAAAGAAATAATTATGACGGATTGTCAATCATGCTAATACCCTAGTTTGTCTTGAATTTGATATGAAATTGCATTATCAATTATTCTTGCATTACTTGTTTTTCTCTCTCCCTCTCTCTCTCTCTGTTTGATGAATATTAAAGGATGCATAAATAAAAATTTATTTCCTATTCTTGTTTTTTTCAAAATTTTTTTAGTGTCCTTCCGTCTATTATATATATGTCGTCGTACTATTATTTTTTTTATTGAATATTTTATATGTAGGTGTTATATTAAAATCTTTTAAGATAATATTTATTTAAAATTATATGTGGGATGATTATTAATAAGCACTATAATTTCTTTAAAATTAAGTTTATTATAGAAAATCAATACGCCTATCCTTCGGAACTAACCAATAATGAATTGTTCTCGATCGATTGCCTTTCCGATTTTAGGACAATTCTTTTTCTGATTTATTCAAAATAAAACAAAGCTTCTATTCTTTTTTTTTTTCTTTTATCGTCATTAATATTTCTATTGCTTATCATTTCCTCCTACACGTTTTTCTTTTTGTATTCTCTATTAAATCTCATTTCCATAACTATTTAAATCTATATAAAAGAAGAAACATAATACAATTGCATATATTGTACATCTCCTTTTATAGATAATATTAATAATTTTTTTTTGTTAAATTAAAAATGTTTATTCTATCATCAACAATAATTATTAATTGCTTTTATATTTTAATGATATTATGTCTTAAATCATCGGTATGTTTGAAATTTTTTTTTTCTCTTTTTTAAATATAAATTCTATTATATAATTAGTGTGGTTATATTGATGATTCAAATGAATTAACAAATAGTTTTAATGATCAACAAACAGGATTAAATTTACCATTATATTATGATCGTTATATTCGTACAACAAAATTTCCACGTATTGGTCGTTCATTATTAGATAATGATGAAATTTTATCTCTTTATGATATCAATACAAGTAGTGAAGAAAATTCAAATGAAATTAATGATAATGATATAAAATCAATTGAAAAACGTAGTGTTCTTTTTCCACGAATTGGTAAACGTGCATTTCATAATTTACTTTGGGCAAATAGTCGATCAAATCCACATCGTATGTTAGATAGTGATGGTCGATATTATCTCAATGGTTATGATTATCATGTACATCATGCTCAACCGAAATCAATGGCACGTTATCGAGGCAAACGAAATAATCCTATGTAATATTATATATTTACAAATAGAAGATTCCTTTAATAAACAAAGAGCATTTTAAATTAATTTTCGATTTTTTTTCTTCTCTTTTGTCTCTTGAATTCTTATATTTTATTTTAATCTAAGATATATATAATAAGAAAAATAATTTATTATCAAACAAATATTGCTTTGGCAATAGTTTGTTAAATTGTCAATTTCTAAAAAAAAATATATTTCAATAAATAATGTGTTGTTCGGAATATTAAAAAATAGAAGATCTTATATAGAATTAATTGAATCATTCTGATATCGATGAATTATTAACTAAACTAAACATGATATTTACATTTTATTGAAATCATACTATTTTTGTCGTTATTAATCGTAAACATTACGGTTTCACCAATCAGCTGATAAAAGTCAAAATAAACAATCACATTTAAAGATATAATCAATAGATGATGATCGGTTTTTTCAGTTCATTCTTACATAGATATAATATATTCGATTGTTACAAAAAGAACATATTCTTCAATATCATCATGCAGAAGAAAATCAAATGGCAGAACTACATATTAGACGAAAATGAAATAACGATAGAGATTTACTTCTTCAAAAAATTGCTCAAACAGTTTTTCGACGAAGAAATTAATGAGATGAATTTAGAAACAAAGTGCTATCTAGTTGTTTTGACTAGTTATGTTAAATAATGATTTATCTTTTGATATTAACTTTAATGAATATTTTTGATTGATTGCTATATTCTCTCATTTTCTGATTTATGGTCTATTATGTAGAAAAAAGGGGAGGGGGGCGATTTTCTCTAAGACAATGGAATCTAAGAAATCAGAAAAAAAAGAAAATTCGTCAACAATAACATAAATGCAGTACAAAATTCATACGATTTATTGTTCTCTAGATTAATGCGACATAAAATACAGATTGTATTATATCAAAAAGATATGCAATGCATACATGAAGAACTATATAAATGCCGTTCTTCACACCGTGACGAAAAAAAAAAAAAACATAAAATATGGAGGTGAAATGTACACGCGTAAGGCTACATAAATGTTGTACTTTGCACCGCATTAGAAAAGAAAGAATATTCTATAGAAAAGGAAAATTAATTTACTAATTAATATTGATAGATACCAAAGGATTTTACTTCATGTTTTTTTCTAGATCAAAATCTGAAGATTATATTAAATATATTCTTAGACATATTTCAAAAATTTTGTATTTTCAATTATTATTCATAATTGAACATTATGACGTCTATCGTTATTTTTGATTAATAGGAGCGACCTCTTACATTCTATTATAGGTTGGATAGAATATATCAAATAATAGATTTATTCAATTTCATATTGAAAAAATATCACAAAATGAAACAATAGTTTTTTTTATTTTAGATAAATAATTATGTCAGGCAGTATAATACGTGAAAAACCAATGCCACATGGAGCAAATCGTCAGAATAATCTAACAAGTAAATAAAAAAGAGCAAAAACAAAACTATTAAATTAAATTCTAAAAAAATCTTTAATATTTTATATTTAGATAGTAATTCTCCATTAAAATTATTTACTCATGCAAAAACAACGATAATTGATATTTTTAAAAATATAGCATCATATGTCAATGATTCAAATATATATCTTAATGGTCTTTATATAAATTTATAATTTAAATAAAATTAGGTTTTTTTTTGTATTTAGATGTAGTAAAATCTAATCAAAATTTAATAACTGATGATAAATATAAAGAAATACAACAATTAAAAGAAAGAGTTAATCGAATATTATCAATTATATCACGTGATCATATGAAAGTTGTCTTCTTTGGAAGGTTAATAAAAATAAGAGTTTTTTAGCTTCAAAAATAAAAGAATATTTCGTTTGTTTTAGAACAAGTAATGGAAAAAGTACAGTTATGAATGCAATGTTACGAGAAAGAATATTACCTGTTGGTATGGGACATACAACAAATTGTTTTCTTCAAGTAGAATTGAATTTTTTCTAATTATATATTAAATTAAAAAATTTTTCATTGTTTTTAGATTGAAGGAACAGATAAAATTGAACCATCAGTGATTATACCAGGATCTGATGAACCAAAACATGTTAATGTAAGTAAAAATATTATTGAAAGATTTCTTTTTTATGTTTTAATATTTTTAGAATTTAAGTACGATTAGTAATGCTTTATCAAGAGAAAAACTTGATTCTGATTCGCTTGTAAAAATTTTATGGCCAAAAGAAAAATGTCGTCTTATTCGTGATGATGTTATTCTTGTTGATAGGTAAGATGAAATTATTTTTGAATATTTCATTAAAATAAGTACGGAGGAATTTGGTAGTATGTTATTCAAATTTTAGTTGGTATACAATACTCAGTAATATCAAGGATATTTTAAGTTGTACAGGGAAGACATTAGTGTATAAGCCTTGTCCTATAGCAATATTTTATTTGATATCATGAAAATTTTGTTCGATTTGTTAAGTTGAATAAAAATTTCTTTTTGTTTTTTTTAGTCCTGGCATTGATGTTTCAGTAAATCTTGATCAATGGATTGAAAAACATTGTTTAGATGCTGATGTATTTATACTTGTTGTATCAGCTGAATCAACAATTGCAGTTGCTGTAAGTTATATATATGATTATATATTTAATATAAATATAAAATTTTAGGAGAAAACATTTTTACAAAATGTTGCAAAACGTTTATCAAATCCGAATATATTTATTGTAATGAATCGTTGGGATGCAACAGAAAATGAACCTGAATTGATGGAATCAGTAATTAATACTAATTTATTTTTGGTTTTTTTTTTTAAAGTTTTATCATTGAGGTAAGACAACAACATCTTGATCGAGGATTAGAATTTTTATGTGATGAATTACATTTATGTGATCGAAAAGAAGCATCTGAACATCGAATGTTTTTTATCTCAGCACGTGAAGCTCTATTAAGTCGTCATACAGAACAAAATATTTCATCAAGAAGTGGATTTAATGATGGTTTAGTAAATTTATATTAAAAAAAAAATAAATCTAAACTTTTTTATTTTTTATTTGTTATAGGATATAAAGAACGTCTTATTGAATTTAATAAATTTGAACATGAATTTGAAAAATGTATATCAAAAACTGCTGTACAAACTAAATTTGAACAACATACAAATCGTGCAAAAGAAATTATGACAACATTATGTGATACAATAGAAAATATAATTAATGAATCACAAACATATGAAAAAGAATGTAAAGAAAAATCAATTAATATGGAAAAAAAATTAAATTTTCTTGAACATGAATTACGTTCAATAACTGATTTAGCTAAAGAAAGAATTCAACATGTATCAGAAGATGTTTATAAAAGAGTAGCACAAACTTTAAAAGACGAAATTAAACGGTAAATATGTGTTTCTTTTATAATGATTTTCTAAAAGTAAAGAGACACGACCCTCCTTGTCGATATTAACATGAATCAGATATCGCTACATAGTTAGAGTCGAAAAGTTTTTATTATTATTGAATACTTCCTATTAGTGTTTATTGAAAAAACTTATTGATTGATCATGATTAATCGTAAACTGGTATGAAAGATAAAGAATTAAATTCCTTTTCTATTATTTTAGTCTTTATACATTAGTCGAAGAATTTGATCGTCCATTTTCATCTGAACATGATCAAATACCATTTTATAAAAAAGATTTACATCATTGGGTTGAAGAACGACTTGGTACAAATTTACAAAATCGTCTTCATACAGCATTATATACAGCATTAGATGCTGTTCATAGTGAAATAAAAGAACGTGTTAAAATTGTTTTATCAAATAATGAACGTCGATTATATGTTGATTCTATTGTTCCACGTTCAGATTTTGCTATATCATATCATTTAGATTGTTTAAATCTTTGTTCAGATTTTCATGAAGATATACAATTTAAATTTTCATTAGGTTTAACATCAATATGGGAACGTTTTATACAAAATCAAAAAGAAACAAAATATACATCATCATCATTAATTAATTCAACAAATGATTTACTTACAACAGCAAATAATATTAAAGCATTAACATCATCATCAAGTTTAATTTTATTAGGTGCTTCAGCATTTCTATGGCGTAATATTGGATGGAAAATTCTTGGTATTGTTGTTGGGATTTATGGTAGTTTATATCTTTATGAAAAATTAATGTGGACAAAAAATGCTCAAGAACGTGCATTTAAACGTCAATATGCTGATTATACATCATCAAAAATGCGATTAATTGTTGATTTAACATCAGGTAATGCAAGTGCACAAGTTCAACAAGAATTATCAATGTATTTTGCTGAAACAATACGTTATGTTGCTATGGAAAAAGATGATATATTAGATAATATACAAGAAATAAAAACTAATATAAATCAATTACAATTATATATTGATAAAGGAAAAAGAAATCAAAAACAAGGAAAGAAAATTAATAATGAATTAAATCAATTTATAGAAAAATATTTATCATCTGATTTAACAAATACAACAAATTAATAATTTATTTCAACTGTAGATTTTTGCATTAGAACATTTCTTGTGTTTCTTTTTTTTTTACATTCTTTTTGTTTTCATATGTATATGTAGTCTTTTCTATTTGATTTTTGGTTTTTTTTCCTGTGTTCTTTGCTTTTTTTGGCAATAAAAGTATCTAAAAATAGTATTATTCTTCCATATAGCTCTATGAGAGATTTTATTGCTTCTTAGTCATAGTCAGATTTTATCGCTAGTAAACGTGACTAAATATTAACACATTTTATTTGCAGTGATATGGTGTAATATAGTTGATGACTCATCAACTTACATCATTATAAAGAAATTCAGGCAAAAGCCCCACTGCTATCGTCTGTTTTTCTTCTTCCTTACTCAAACGCACATTTTGTTTTTTTCTTATAAAGAAATAAGCGTTATTACAACTATAAAATGTATTCTCTTTTTTTTTCTTCTTATGATTTATATAACTTATTTGAAATAATTTCTTTTTTAGTTTTTTTTATATATATTGGTCATGGATTTCGGATCAAAATATGTTTATAAATATCAAGATTCATCATCAGAATCAATATCTGACGATGATGAAGGTACCGGTAACGATCTTCAATTATTTGCATTACCAGCTTCAAACCGGTAAATAATATTTAAAAAAACAAAAAGAATTTATGTAAATCTAATTTCTTATTTCAGTGTTGAAACAAACGAAGAACAACAATTAGCTGTACCTTCCTCTACAAGTAATAAACGAAAAAAACGTTTACGAAAAGCTGATACTAATGTACTTAGTGTTAAATTTAATCAATTACTTCAACCCGGTAAATAAAATAATAACAATTATAATCAAATATAAATTTTAATTATTCAGGTGAAATGCATGCTGGTGATCCAGTTTATTGTGCAGAATGTGGTGCTACTGCTTCACATTTAAGTAAAATTCAAACAGAAGAAAATCAAGAATCAAAATGGCAATGTGAATTTTGTCCTAGATTAAATCTTGTTGATATTGAACAAACTGATTTACCTAAAAAAGAAGATGCAACATATTTAATATCTCCAGCGCCTGTTGTTCATGGTTCAGATATGACTGGTATTGATGATTCAATTGTTATTTTTTTAATTGATATTAGTGGTTCAATGTCATCAACAACATTAGTACAAGGTGCATTTCAATTACCGAATGAACTTAAACAACGTGAACGTGCTGCAGCAAATTTTGAAGGTGCACGAATGATTCGACAACGTAATCAAACATATGTATCACGTTTACAAGGAGTACAAATGGCTGTAGATGCTAATTTAGATAAACTTTTTAAAGATACACCAACACGACGTGCTGCTTTATTAACATTTAATCATGAAATAACTTATTATGGTTTGTTAATAATAATTTCTTTATTTAATTTTTTTTTTAAATAAATTTTAGGTGATGGTACACGAGATGAACCATTAGTTATACGTGGTGATAAATTAAATAATGCTGAAGATTTATTACGTGAAGCTGAACGTGAACAAAATAATGAATTAAAACCTGTTTTACAAACAAAAACAAAACTTACTGAACGTATTTATGATCTTGAAGAAGGTGGACAAACAGCACTTGGTCCAGCTGTTATGTTTGCGCTTAATATTGCATCAAAACGTCAAGGATCAAAAGTTGTTATTTGTACTGATGGTAAATAATTTTAAATATTATTTAAATTCTATTAAAAAATGAATATATTTGCAGGTTTAGCTAATCGAGGTTTAGGTAATTTGGAAACGGCTCAAGATGAAAGAGTTGATGAAGCTGTTAAAATGCAAGCACTTGGTGAAGGAAATCAATTTTATGCTGGATGTAATTATATTTAATCAATTATTTTTCTTCATTATTATTTTCTATTGTCTTTCTTTTATTTAGTAACCGAACATGCAAGAGGAAAAGGTGTTAGCATATCTGTTATCACTATAAAAGGTAATTGGTTTATATATAATTTTAATAAACATTTGCTTATAGAATTGATTTAACATAAATTGATAGTTTCACATATGAAACAATATCACACATAGACAGTAGTAATTCAATAAAGTATTTGTCTATTGAAATACTATTATCGAGTACCCACACTGTAGAAGTTATTTCGTAATTTTGAAAAAATATAAATCATTTATCCAATGCATTTCTAACGAAGAAAATCATAGAAAACTTAATCTTTTCTTTTTCGATGATATCTATAGGTATTAATCAGCTTCGGTACATGATAAATCTGTCTCGATGTAAAACTCTAAGGATAATGGGAATTTTGCTAAATATAGGGCGTTTGTCTGACAAAACTGTATATATACTATGCTTCCTTGGAACTATCTCGATCTATATCTAATTAAGATATTGGACACTGATTATATTATCAGGTAATAGATTTGATCCAAATTTGTTCTATGTATACTGGAGTTCATTGTGTAAATATTTCTCAATAAATTATGATATCAGATCTTGAAATTTAATTATAGAAAGAGATGGAATAATATATCCTACTAATTTTCCACATTTGTATGTATTTTATATTCCTTTTTTTTCTATTTCTAGGTACGACTTGTTTATTACCTGTCATTGGTCAAATGGTAAGACAATATTTGATTTTATTATCTATGATTAATTTTTATTTTTTAATTATATTAGGCTGATGGTACAGGTGGTAATGTCACAATTGTTGATTTATTAAATATGCGTGATGAATTTGCATCAATACTTGAACAAAAAGTAATAGCAACAAATGTTGAAGCAACATTAATTGTTCATCGTGGTTTATATATACGTAATCCTGATAATCCAGATGAAAAACTAGAAAAAATTAAACGTGATATTGGTAATGTAACTAAACAAACTGAAGTATCATTTGAATTTGGTATTCGAAATAAAGAAGGTTTGTTTATTTAATTAATAAGACAAAAACAAAATATAAGAGAAATTTCTTTTTTATTTATCTTATTTAGAAGTAAAAGATAAATATAATATTGAACTTGATAAATTAACACAATTACCATTTCAAGTACAAGTTGTTTATACAGCTGCTGATGGTAGTAAAGCATTACGTGTATTAACACAATTAAAAGAAACAACAGAAAATCGAGAAGTAGCGGAATTAAATGCATATCGTGGTGTTATTGCTGAAAATCATATTCGAAGTACAGCTTATGGAATGATGTAAAATTTTGAAATTGAAATAATTTATTTTCATAGAAAAGAAGAACATTTTTTTTCGATTGTAGGGGAGATGAAGATGATGAGGAGGAAGACGACGCTGAAGATGCAGGAGAAAAACATTATCAGTCCAAATGGTCAAAACCAATTATGCAAAAACAACGTATAGCTTATATGAGTAATCTTAATGCAAAAAAACGTTCAAATCAAGATTATGCAGTTGATGCTTTTAATGAAGGGTAAAATAATTTTTCTCATTGTTCTTCTTTTTAATTGACTTTTCTTTTGTTTTTCATAGTCGTTGGGTTAAAACAAGTAGTGATTTAAAATCACATGTTGTACAGGCAAAATCTCGTAAAGCTCATGCATCAAAAGCAGTATTACCAAAAGTAGAAGCACCACCAACTACTTCATTATTTAGTCGATTAACAAGTAGATTTTCTAGTACAACATCTCATGCATCATCAGAAACTGGTGCTACGGGTGTTACTGAAAAAAAAGAAACAACAGATAATTCTAAACGAATGTTTGGTTTTGCAACAAAAAATCTTGCTTTATATTCTGATAAAAATTCTGAAGATCTTTATCGTTATAAAAATTTATCATCAGATTATATGCGTTCATCTAGTCCAACACGTGAAGAAGATAAACCTGCTGGTGCATCAGGTACTAGTTCATTTGGATTTATGAAACAAGAGAGTGATGATGATGATGATGATGAAGATATTGAAAAACATACAAAATCATCTAAACATCAACAAAAATCAAAAAAATAAATTAAACTTAATTAGTATTGTTTTATGTAAAAATGATCATTAAAATATAACTGATGATTAATTTTCGTTATTAAATTATTAACGTATTCCTCTTTTTCTATTTGTATTTTATTATTCAAGAAATAAATTTCTATTCATGTCAAACAAATATGAACTATAAATAAATGTACATAAAAATCAATTAAATTCGTATTTTTTCATACTTATATCATTAATGGATTATTTATTAAATAGAAAAAGAAAAATTTCGTAGTATTAAACTAATATTTTAAAAGCATGTAAATATTCTTTTCTCCTTTTTCATATACTACTTTTATGCCTTTAAGCATGGACGAAATAATTTTATTGATAACAATACAATTAATGAGTATATCAACTACATTGAGTGTATTATACTTATCTGTTCTTCATAATGATACATACGCAAAAAAGACAACGAGATGTTTCTGTTTCTCTTCAAATCCTTCATTGTTTACATTGAGAATAGTATATAGTAAGATGTAGAACTTTATGTCTGGCATAAGTCTTTTAGTTAACATTTGATTAATGAGAAGGTTCGATTTACACCGAAAATGATCTCAAAATTTTGTATTTTAAAATGCATTTCAACGAATTCATGAGAATTTGTAATGATTTAAGGCTTCTACCTCAACAATCAACCTCAGTCCAGGTACATCGAAACGTGCTGATATTTGGAGGATATGTTGGGTCTATGATAGTACGTATGTGATAAGATTTACCACCTTTTATTATAATGTATAATACAATTACGGATTGAATAAGGGTGAGAAAGTGGTTTATTGCCTCTCCAAAAGTTCTCAGTGACTCTTCAATATATATACTTGATTTTTTTTTTGAAAGAACATGTCTGGATGCAATGTCTATGAGGATTATTTTCTTTTAATCTTATCTTTTAAGGTGAAAAGGACCTTGACAAGTTCATAAAAAATGATGCCCTAATTAAAAAAGTACTTTCCAATATAATAATAGTCAAGCCTATTTCAAAAAAAAAGATGCTGCAGGCTTTGTTAAAGCACATAACAGATGAAATACGCTACCGGTATCTATCTTAATGCTAAAAACTCAGTTTTGAGAACTTTTGAAAAAATCAAGTTTTCCGATGAAGCCCCTTAACAACGACACATGTCTATAACAGTTTTCGATTTTGTTCTTTTAATACATAATTGGTTTTACTCATAGGATAAAAAAAAAACTTTAAATATATATATAGTCTCATAGCTTTGAGGTTTCTCGGTCAAATTCAAACAATACAATTATTATTTAAAGCATTATTTGTTTTTTCTTTCCGTTTTTAAACGCTTATTATTTGTATTGACTGACTAATTGTGACGACATTCTCATACAAAGATAAAAGCAAAAAAATTGCCTATAACTTTGAGTTTATAAAATTCAATAGAAAACTATTCAGAAAATCATTGTCTTGTCATATTGTTGTTTCAATTGCTTTTGATTATATCATTCGATAGTATGTATAAAAAATATTCATATCTAATTAATAATAATGATCATTTGATGTAAGCATATATTATATTTAACTAGAAAATAAAAAGTCATTTATAAGTATTCTTCATTTTCATCAAAAGCTATTTAAAATTAATTTAAGATATTTTATTATGGATTCTATGTAAGTTTGTCATCTTTAAAATGATTTTTTACCTTCAAAATAAATTTTTGCAAAAGTATTATAAAATTCATTATTTATTCTTACCATAAAATACAAATATTGCTTCTGGTAAATTTGCGTTATTATACTTTCGCTTAATCGAAGAGCTCTCATCTGTTTTTAGGTCATATCCCACGCTATTAATTGTTGATGGATTTTTGTAAAAAGTATGTCGAAGCCTGAGGGAGATAAGAACTGAATCATAAGATATTAAAAAAGTGTTAAGATCATATTCTTTGTCATTCTTACTCACACACTCTCTTACACTATAATCTCACGTTTCGGTCCTCCCACATATTCTAATTCATGGCCTTTTTTTAGTTTTCTCAATTATCAAAAAAGAAAACTTGAATTTCATCTAGTGAAAGTTAAGATTGCAATTTTAACTAGGTAAATTTTATTTTTGCTTGTATTTATTACGGTCATTATAGCAGAATAATCATTCTTATTAAAGATATTTTTATTATAAAATAGAATTTCTATATATATATATGCTTTTTCTCTGAACTATTCTTACGTTCTATCATATAGTGAATATATGTTAAAATATTTTTATATTATTCTGTTTATAAAATTTATTAATTTATCAAGTTGATCATCTACAATCGAACAGAACAAAAAATATTCATTTTTGGTATCAATACAGAATTATTAATCTTAAATTAGAATTTATCATAAAGATTACAAAACTTGCATATTCAGACGTTTTCATTAAAATTCTCATCCTATCTATAGAATGAACGAAGACAAAAAAAACAAAGAGAAAAATACATTAATCTTTATTGTAAGACGCTTTTAGATAAGATATTAAATCTTTCTAGATATTATAAATTCATTCATATCATATTTTGAAATATACAAATTGAATTAGGAAATATTTTTTTTGTCTTTCTGTAATTAGAAAAACGTCCAAACATAGTTAATCTGAAATGATAAATGTATTCTATATGACCCTGAAAAGTCTTTTATATCGTACTCATTGACTTGTTCTGAAAAGTAATAAAAGAAAATGTGGTAAATCTATTTCTTTTTTTTTATATAGAATGATCTAGATTATATGTAATGCCAAAGACATAATGGCTATGATCTGATATGAAAGATATTAGTAAGAATATGCTGAGATTAGTTAACTCTCGATTTTCTTAACTTTTGAACTTTTAATAGAAAAAAATTCGTTTGTACAATCTATTTCTTCATTATTACTTGGTTAATGTGAAAGATACAATAACTCGTTTCGATGGTCTTTTAAAGTATTAAAGAATTATTGAGAGTAAAAGAGATTGGTAGTTTTAGATCTATAATACTCGTAATTCATAAGTAGACATCCGATGAGGTAATGAACTGTTAAAACAATCTTTAATCTGTCTTAACAGTCATTCACAAAAATAATCCACACTGATTTTGTTTTTTTCTATTATTAAATAAACTTCAATTTCTAACATTTTCAAGTTTATGTGTATTCAACTACAATAAAATTTTTTATTAAAAATTCTTTCAAACTCAATCTTTATATAATTTCCATCAAATATAATTCAACAACAATATTTCCTTTTCAAGTAATATATACTCCATAAAAAAAAGAAGAAGAAAAAGAATTCCAAACAGCTTTAAAAACAATTATTTTAAGGAAATAATTTTGTTTCGCATGTTTTTTTCATGACTTTTATAAATCCATTATCATTATTAGAGTTGAAGGAAAAGAAATCAACTAAAGAATTCTAATTAGTACATCTCTATTTCATGTCAACATTTGCAAATATCATCAAAATCATCGTTGTAATACTCTTATATCGAACATAAAAATGGATCAACATAATACTATTATTCTAATAAGTGTAAAAAAAATCGCTCTGACGCATAGCAAATGGATTTTAACAGAAAGTGACGAACAGGAAAAAATGTTGTTATTGATTAAAACCAAATCAAATCTAGTGATGTCTCCGAGAATGTTTGTTTTTCTTTTCCGAAACAAAATATCAAGTGAACAGATACTTATCTATGTCATTTATCGGAAAGGAAAAAGAAAAACTGTAGCATCAAATAGAAAACAGAAAAGTTCTATTAAGACTACGGTATTTTAGCTTTTTTCCTTGTTTTTTTTTTTAATATATTTCTTATATACAACAACTACTCATATTAATCGATCGAAAGCGGATAAAAACTGAATTAAGTAGATAGACATTTTTTATTTTTTCTTCTAACCGATGACAACAAGATGATCATAAAGAATCTTTTGAGTATTTCCACTTCATTTTATTTATTATTTGTTTATCATGAATATAACCATACACGTATGATTAACAAAAAGATACCATCTGTGTATTTGTCTTCGACAAGAAACAGATATATTTTCATCATGTGAAGTTCTCACAAGATACATTACCAAAACAAAAGACAAACATATGTATACATATATATATATATATATATATATTTAGAACAATTTTCTTGTTATTGTCAGTTTTTTCTATTTGTCACTAGACACATTTAGAATATAGATATACATTAACAAAAGACACTATGAAAGATCTTTATATGTGAATATATAAACTTGTTTTTTATTTTGACAATTCCAATACATACATTGTGAATGAGGGGTGACATTTTGCGAGAAAGTCGAGCATTACTAATACGATAGTGAATAAGCAATCGTTTATCAACTGTGTAGCTCGTTTCTTTTTTTTTTCTTTGTATCTACATCATTTTTTTTCCAGAAAGAACAACGAGCACTCATCATCATTATCATTTGGGTTACGCGCTAAACACCGCGAGCGCTCGCGCATTCTTGTTTTGTCGTCAAAAAAGACGAAGAAGAAGAAGAAGAAAGTAGAAGAAGAAGAAGAAGAAGAAGAAGACGAAGAAGAAGGGAAAAAGAACGAGTCGAAGAAGACAAGGGCCCTAAAGACTAACGTCGTTGTTACTGCTGTTCAAAATATGAGAAGAAACGACAACGAATACAAGAGAAAAAAAACGACATTTCTATTATCGCCATCGTCGTCGGAGAACAAGAACCGTAGTAGTAACAGCAAGAGACTATCGTCGATTCCGACCAAAGCATTTGCACGCTCATGAGAAAGAAAGAAAGAAAGAGAAAAAAAATATAAAGAAAAGCAAAAAGGAAAAAAATACAGAATAAGAAGAAAAAAAGAAAACGGAGAATAGCGGTAGAAGAAGAGATGTTTCTAGTACTGGTTTCCTACTAGAGACCAAGCTCTTCGTCGATGCGAACATGAAATCTACATTTATGTTTATGTGTAGAAGTGTATCGACTCGAGTCGTCCTCATCGTCGTCGTCGAAAGGAAGCGACCGTGCGCTCGCGCTGAAGAATTCCGGTGAGAATTAGAGCATACGCGCAAAAGAGTGCGAAAAAATTGCCCTTCGTCTTTCTTCGCGCTCTCTCTCTCTCCCTCTCTCTCTCTCTCTCTCTCGCTTCTCTCTTGTCTAAAGACAGGCGCGCGCGCGTTTGACTATATGCTTGTCAATAAATTTAGATAGTGGTGTATAGTAGAACAATATAGATAGATAGACAGAATGTTTATGTCTGTATGTGAAAAAAAAATATAAAACGATACTTCTTCCTGTGTCCTTACTCGCTCGCATTTCAGCAAAAAAAAGTGTGTAGAAAATAAAAGAGAAAAAAAAAAGAAACTCTAGTGTGTGAAAAATCAAGCGTAGAAAACGAGATGAGTTTGAAATAAATAAGAAAAAGAATAATAACACATTATATATATTTATATATATATTAATCCTCTTTATTTTTTTTATATTAATAAGAATTACAACATCAAAATGGACATCTAATCATTTATGGTAAGTTTTGATTATACTATATACATATAACAATAATGTATTTACAGACAAACAAATAGATAGGAAGAAAGAGAGATAGATAGTTCATGATTATTTCATACGCCTCTAGACATCCGCATCTTCATCACTGTCTTAGATTTCATTAGATCTTCACTATTATTATTCATTATTTTTATTTTGTTGCCGCATTTTTATTATCAACATTTACTCTGTCATTTTACATACATAATCCTTAAAGTCATTTTGTTGATTATATCATATCTATCGGCTGATATATTCTTTATATTTTATTCTTTTTCATCTAACAGATGTTCACTAATTGCTTGTGGACATGTCTTTTCTAAATCGATGAAACCAATCGTATCTAATGAGAATGTCCTTTACTATTTCTGACAAACGAAGACAATTCAATCGAAGAAAAGACAACATGTGTTATCTATGTGTAACATAATGAGTTTTTTTTTTTATTACGTTGTATACGTTAGATATTGATTACTAGAACGTACAAGCATAAACTAGAGAACCGACTCAACCCCCAACTACTGCATACAATTCAATGCTTATATTAAGAAAGAAGAACCAAGTGAATGTCAAAAAACAAATGATCAATTATCGGGCGAGCTTGCGAACGCACAAGTCTACTTGCGTTCGGTCGACCGTCGACAAGGAAAAGAAGAGAGAAAAAGACAGAATAGATTTAGTCTCTGAGAAGATGACGACGACAACGACGTTGAGTAGTCCTGTATTATATAGTTTAGATAGAACAGCTTATAAGATAGGGGCAAGAAAAAAAAAAATTAATAAGAAAAGACGATGTCAATACATAAATGAGTTTTTTACTTAGATTGAAAAAAAAAATAAAGATTTCTTTATTACGTAAGTTCTTAATTATTAATAAAACTCAATATTAAAATGTTGATAGATATTTGTTATTTAATTATCTTTTTATAGACATGCTAATAAATATAATGAAAAACTATTTATTATATTTATAGTTCTTTTTCTTTTTCTTTAAGAATGTAAATCATGAAAGAAAAAAAATTCTTATTATGATTTTTTATTATTTTATATACAAATTAAAATTAAAATTAAAATTAATAATAATAATAAAATGTTAAATTCAAAATCTAAACAATCAGTTTTTCATTTTATATCTATTTATTCATTTATAATTATATTTATTCTTATATTTCTTATTAGTACTTTTATTTTTTTTAATACAAAAAATTCTCATATATCATTAAATTATCGTTTAAAAAGGCAAATATCAAATCTTAATGATAAACAACATTATAATGATATGTTACGTCGAATATTATTACATAGAACAAGTTCATCTTTATTAGCTGATTGTACATTAAATATGGCATTAGATGGAATTTATCGTTTACCATCAGAAAATACATTATCATCACAAATTATTTTATTAATTGAACAAACATTTCAAAATGAAATAAATACATTAAAACGTTTAAGTGAAAAAATTCGTTTAAAATTAAATCAAACATTAAATCATTTAAATGATTATACATTAGAAAAATTTCGTAATGATTTTAGTCTTGATATACGTATATTATTAGCTAGTCAATTACGTATTAAAGAAATTGATATAAGAATTTTACCATATGATAATGGTGGATCATATTTAATTAAATATTCTCGTATAAATAATTCAATATCAAATATAATTGATTATGAAACAATACATGATGATATTATTAAACAAGATTATATTTTACAAACATTTACAATGTCAAATGTACGTGAAACAATGAATAATAATCCTCAACATATATTAATTACAAATGGTTGGTGGCTTGGACCAGTTTTATGTGAGAAAAATAAAAATGAAACATTTATTATGGCACATATTTTACCTTTAATAAATAAGTAAATAATATTAAAATTTATATATATATATATATTTATTATTAGTATTTTCTTTTATTTTTTATATTAGTTACTTTATTGTCACGTATTTTAATATATCATCTGTTGATATTAATCAATGTGCAAATAATGATGTACCATTTGGAAATACACATAAATGTCCAAATAGTACAGAGGTAAAAAAATCATATTATTTATCTAATATGATTTTATTTTTTCCTTAAAAAAAAAACTAGTGTTTTCATCAAGCTGGACAAGGTTTTACATTAGGCGCTTATGAATGTATTTGTAAAGGACCATATCATAATACAACAATTATTATTAATGGTCATGATTTAGAATGGAATGAAACATCAACAAATCAAAATCCTTTAATATCAAAATTAAATACATGTGAATGTAATCCACAATTATGTTTAGCTGATTCAAATCGTTTTTTACATACAATAATAATAATAATTCAATCAATATTTATTGTTTTTGTTGCTATACTTGCTGCTATTATATTTCAAAGACGTAAAATAAAAATAATTAAACATTCAATGTGGATTTTACTTGAATTAGTTCTTTTTGGAGCGGCATTACTTTATGCATCAGTAAATAAGAAAAAATAATAATAATAATAATAATAATTTTTTTTTTCTTCTTTAGGTTATTGTTGAAAGTTTTGGTCCACATGGAATCGTTTGTTTAATAATGCCTTGGTATGTAAGAAGGTCTTATTACATAATACCAGATGATATTCAAATATACATATGAGAATAGTACCTTTCTTATTGATTAAATTCTAGTAGATTTATAAAGAAAAATTTTAATTATACTTTTAAAACTTAGTTATATTTAAAAAAGAAAAAAAAAAAAGAGAGACAATCTTATTAAATATTTAATATTTTATGAAATGTCTCTTGTGGAGAGAGAGAGAGAGAAAAAAAACAAAATGATGAATGAGAATAAAGTTTGAATATTCTCATAAGGATTATAAATAGTAATTATGTTAGTTTAGAAAAATAAATATATATTATTTATTTTTTTTTGTTTTTGAAGGCTTCGTGAATTTGGTTTTACGATTGTTTATGGTATATTAATCTTACGAATTTATAAGTAAATATTAAAAATTTTTTTTTTTGTCTATTTATTTATTTATTTTTTTCTTTTAATAAAGAATGTTAGCAGAATTTCAATCTCGTAAAGCACATTGTGTACAAGTTAAAGAAAAAGATATTTTACGTATATTATTTTTTCTCTCAATATCTATTATTGGTTATTTACTTGGTTGGACATTTGTTAATATTGATCATGCAAATGACGATCTTTCACTTGATAAATATTTCTTAGGACATGGTTTTACATTTCGAAATAAAAATTATTTTCAAACATGTCGACCACGTTCATGGGATTATCTTGTTCAATTTGGTTTGTAATTTAAAAACAATAAGAAAAATAAATACATGTTTCTTTTTTTTGTTTTAGCGGAATTTATTTTTCTTTGTATTGGTATTCGTTTTATTTATAGTACTCGAACAGCTCCATGTGAATATCATGAACGTAAATTAATTTCAATTGTTATTGTTTGTGAAATGATTTTTTCAACATTACTTCATATTATTAAGTAAATTAAAATAAAGAAAAAAAAAATTTTTTTTTTTTTTAAAAATATTTTTATTCTAATAGAGATTGTCTATGGGCAACAATTAATCCAGATACTTTTTTTATATTATCATTTTGTCGATGTCATTTTACAGTAACATGTATGATAATATTTATCTTTTGTACAAAAGTAAATCGTTATTTTTTTTCTCATATATTTAACTAATATGTATTGATTTAGTTATGTTATATATTTCGACCATTTAATGAAGAATTTAACGGACGAGATCGATTTCTTTCATTGCCTGATGGTGTTGAACCAGCAGATCTAGTTACAAAATTACAATCGAATGGTGATATTGAATTTGGTGAATTAAATATACGCGATATGGATCCCGAAGAAATTCGAGTAAGAATTTGGTTTTTTTTTGTCTTTTCAAGAGAAATTTTTTGTTGTTTTTTAAAGGCGGAATTAAAACGTTTATATACATCATTACATCTTTTAAAAACGAAAACAATGCGTAAAGATAATCCACATTTAACAAAAAAACATGGACCACGACGAAAAAATCGTCGATTTTCCATGCAAGCATTTCAACGTCATGGTGGAACAAGTTCAGCTGCTCCTGTTGGCGGTGCCCCTAGTGGTGCTGGTGGCGGTGGGTGTGGTGGTGGTGGTGGTGTTGGAGGAACAATTAGTAGTATATTAACAGGTGGAACAGATAAACATGATCATGATTTAACAAAAACACCTGAAGATAGTACAGGTAGTCATAATGAAACTACACATCTTGGTGGAATAAGTATTTATCGTACTAGTATAGATGATAGTGATGATGTTCGTGGACGAACATTTTCAGATGTAACAATACCATCAACAGGAATTGGTCAACGAGTTACATTTAAATGAAATAAATTGTTTCGGTATTTTTTTTTCTTCTTCTTCTTTTTTTTTTCGTTTATTTGACGGTGATGAATTCCATTGTTTTAAATGTGTAGATTCCTTATATATATGCGTCCGATAATATAATCTGTATCGTTTTTTGTTTCTTTTCATTTCGCATGTGTGTTCTGAAAATTAAACTCATAATAAAACAAAAAATAACAGTAGGATCAAGAGATCCAATTAAAGAAGCTTTGTTTCTTGTAAATTTCTTTTCACTTTTTTTTTTTTTTTTTTTTTCTTTCTTTTTTTAGCAATATGAATAGCTAGTTAAATGTAAAAGTATTGTGTTGGATAAATTGTTCTTTTCTCTCGAGGTAAAATATGATTGTCTCAATTCAATTCATTACAAAATGCAATTGCTTTACAAAACACGATAGAGATGACTTTTTTGACTATATAATAAGCCTATTTAAAAATGAAAGCATAGTAGCACTTTAAAAAGAAGTAAAGGTGTAATAAATGTAAAAGAGAGATGGGGAGAGAAAAAGAGAGTCGTATTGACGAGAACAAAAGAGGCTGGTAGAGAGAAAGAGACGAGAAAGGATATGTATATGTGTTGGTAAAGTTGCGGTTGTATGCTGTAAGAAGAATCAGGAAAAATGTACGTCGACAACAGCACGCTTTCAAATATTTGACTGCCATCTCACCATCATCATATTGATCTCTCCTTGGTTCATCATTTAGAGCTTCACTCCACTTTAACGTTTTCTTTTTTTTTTTTTGTTGATACAAAAAACTACTTCTTATATTGTTTCATACGAATTTTGATGATATGAACTAAAGAGAGAATATAAACATAGTTATAAACATGAGTGATCGACGTTCTTCTCATCATCATACACGACAAACATTTGAAGAAAAATATCGAACATTGGAAAATGAACTTAAACGAAAAAATGATACAATTGAATCACTAAGGTATATTATAATATATAAATATTAATTTAATGATAAAAAAAAAAGAATTATTAATTAATTAGAAATGAAATAGTTAATACAAGTC